>JAOYSI010005192.1:0-13713 GCA_025775065.1 Hiodon alosoides
GACCAAAATTCTGTGTTTAGCTTGAACTAAACAATTCTGAAAAAAAAGATAATTAATATAATATGCATACTTTCATAGTATTTATTTGAGACTGACATCCAATATTTTTGGTTTCATGAGGGAATTAAATATTTTGTATTCGAAAGAGAATCAATTTTTCCATACTTAATATGACAATACATCTTCATAATTGTTTTGTGTGTTGTTCTGTGTAGTGCTGTTATTACAATATTCATAACTATTTCAGCAGAAAATCTGCAACGTCTGCAGTTTATATTGTAATCCTTCCAGTATTTATATTGTAATTTTTGTAATGTTAATATATGAAAATTAAATATGAAATAATTAGGTAATCTTAATGGACTTCTGACACAGAAACAGATCAGTAGTTAATTAATGAACAATTATTTATTTATGTAGGTTCATGGGTTTCCTCTCTATTGACCTAAATACCTCATTGGATTTTAAATAGTTTCACTAGCCGTTTTTGATTACAGGTTAAGTGTGACCACCAAGAGATTTGCTTCATCAGCAGAAAGAAAGAAAAAAGCAGAGGTGTATTTTTAGGATTCTAATGCATTCACACAACCTGCACAAGTACATTTCTTACCCTTCAACGATCTATTCATTGTCCACTGGCCTCAAAATTAAAATTTACCCCAAAGGCGGAAACACTATTCTCACTATTACCTATATTTTCCCCAGCATTTTTGACATGTCTGAGAACCGCCTTTTATTGCGGGGGAAACAGCAACACAGTGGCAACCTTCTCTGTCCTACAGAACTCAGCTAATATAGATTTTCTTCCTTTCTAACCTCAATTTTGTATCTTATGGTGCATATGTTTAAATAATTGCATTCCTGATGCCTGGCTGGATAATTTATTACATTTTCTTCTCTGGCATATTGGTTCTCTAAGGTGATTTTGTCTCTTGAATTTAAAGGAGACTTGGAGACTAGCTCAAAAAGAACTGATTCTTGAAATCTTTTTTTAGAGTCAGTCAAATAATTAATTATCTTTTTGGCAAGAGGAGTCAGCTACCCAGCTTGGAACAGACATCAACTTTGTGAATAAATTTTAATATTCATATTGTGACATTACTTAGTTAAAATCTGTCACTTTTTCATGCAACTCAGCAAACAATGAACATTTTACTAATAACATGACTTAGATCATTGACTGAGCTTGCACATTTTCTGGATTACGATTAAATTAATAAAAAAGCATAATCTTAAAATAAGCAGGAAAGTGTATAGATTTCATGGATTGTGAATTCTATAGAAAAATAATCGTAGGTAGTTTCACAAGTTATGGTGCAAATAGAAGTATCCATGAAAGGAGAGACATGGGACAGCAGTCTGAGTCTGTATTACCGTAAATTGGGTCAGAGCCAGGCATCTAAAGTAGGGCTGGCAAGTTCATTACATTTTTTTAAGTCCTTTTTCAGAGCTGATATTATCAACCTGCAGGAATAATGCTCTGAATGAACAGAGATGGCCCCCCCCTGCCTTCTGAGTGCCAATGCTGGTTTAACAGACAACGTGGCTTTCTTTCATAACTTACTTCACCAAGGAACATGTACATTTAACAATTGATGCAGCGGTGTAATACATTTATTAATTTTTTCCCTAAACTATCCTGCACTCAAATGAATCATAAACCGAATTAAAGTTAATTCGATTTTAACTGTGATTAGAGCTAGCAGAGAGGCATTGCCATACAGCAGAAGCCATTATAAAACTTTGGTGAAGCATTTACCTTGCCAGCGATGTAGAGATTTGTAACAGGGGCATTTGCAATCAGTTTAATTGTTTCCTCAACATTAATTTCCTCGCATTAAACTTTGGTACATTATTTTGAGTACTTTGAAATCAAATCAATTTCAATGTGTTCAAAAGATGGAAAAGCCATATGAAGGCTGGTAGCCCCTTGCTTCCCATAACAACATAATTATTTAAATGTCGTCTGGGGCCAGTGGTCACTATAAAAGAGTGTGCAGTTGTGTTATTGTAGTGTTATAGCCGGCCACCATCTATTAGTGATGAGTTTAAAGGGGTGTTAGACATTGCCCCGACTTTGTTTCAGTGTCTTCCTCTGTGATGGTGTCACTGTGATACAGATAATGTGAAGGCATGATCTGGCGGCTATTCCCTTTAGTTGGGCCATAAAGCTCAATGGCCTTCACTGAAGCGTTACACTTATTCAAAAGGCCTAAATCGCCACAACCGGGCCAATCTCAAAATCTCCAAAATGAGCAAACTTACAGATGTACCCTCATTGCCATCTAACTGCTCGAGAGCAAAGCTGAGCAATTCCTCTCAGGTAGGTGAAAGAGCACTTGCAGTACACAGTGTTTCAGGCTGCAGGGCTGGGGGATACAGGGCTAGCCAATGAAACTGAACTGTGGAAATGGAGACCAGACCAGACCTCAATTTCCTCAGTCTTCTGATTCTGAAGCCCAAACCCAATCAAGTGGTTGATTGCAACACTTTGTGCCACCCCAGATTTATTTGAGTATTATATACTCATTAGGTACACCACCCCGTTCACAAAAATGGATCGCCTCTGCATACAGTGAGTCAAATGGCTGTGGCTTGCTATATAAATGGTTATACAGGCATTTAGATACTATTTGGTACTAAGTATTTTATTGGCAAAATAATAATGGCATTTATGTATACAAATATTCCAGGTTATCTGTCCTGTTTAGTATCAGATGCAACAGGCTGATTGTTGTTACAGTTATAGCCTAGCTAGCTTTAGTTTTAGTGGCCAAGTCTGTTGATCATCACAAACTTGCTCCAGTGCCACAAACTAAATAAAAATGTGCCAAAGAGTGTCTGGCTAACCGGAAAAGAACTAGGCTCCTCTTCCCCTCTCAGGGAAATAAATCTCAGCTGCTGTACCACAGGGACATAAAAATCCCCAGAAGTACTAAATATAAGTCCTAGTAAGATTACTGCTGAAGCCCAGAATCAGAGTGATAGAATTTTGAAGCACTAGGAAATTGCAATGATAGCTTACTGCTTCACAACACCAACAAAACACCTATGACATGCAAAACCAACTTATTAAAAACATTTCACACAGACTACATGAAGCTGAAGCACTCACATACCTGTGGCCTGTGGTCAGAAGAGTGTGCAAGTGCGTTTTGTAATCTTTTATAATACTGAATCTTGCTTTGAGGGCTTGTGAGTTGGGATATTGTTATCTCTTACATCGTAAATTCGAGAATTTTAATCCAATTCACTTTTATATATAAACTGTACTAGCCTTTTCATCAAAGCTATATTGTTTAAAAACATGAGGTGTATCAAAGCCAATCTATCCATAAAAATGACACACATACTGCATGCAAATAGAGAAAAAAATGGGTAACGTTGAAATTGTTTACCCTCAATTTTACCAATCCATAATGACTAGAATCAAATATAATTATTTTCCCTCACTTTTATGTATCACAAAATCCTAGCCAAAATTTTTACCCAGAATGATGCTAAAACAAAACCACCATATAAGCCGGTAAATGTACACTGTGTGGCCAAAAGTATGAGGATACCTGCTCGTTGAACATCTCATTGGCATTAATAAGGAGTTAGTCCCCCCTTGCTGCTATAACAGCCTCCATTCTTCTGGGAAGGCTTTCCACAATATTATGGGACATTACTGCAAGGATTCACCCACAAGACACTGATGTTAGGCAATTAGGTCTGGCTTCCAATTCAGTCTGCATCGCAATGGGGGTGAGATCAGGGCTCTGTGCATGCTGTTCAAGTTGTTCCACACCAATCTCGGAAAAACATTTCTGTATGGAACTCACTTAGTGCACATTGTCATGCTGAAAAGGGAAAAGGACCTTTCGCAAACTGTTGCCAAAAAGTTTCGAAGCATGGAATCATCTAAATTGTCATTGTATGCTATAGGGTTAAAAATTCCCTTCACTGGAACTAAGGGGCCCAAACAATGAAAAATATCCCCATACTATTTTTCTACCTGCACCAAACTTATCAGTTGGCACTATGAATCTGGGCAGGTAGCATTCTCTGGGCATCCACCAAACCCAGATTCGTTTGTCGGACTGATTGATGGTAAAGTGTGATTCATCACTCTAGAGAACGTGCTTCCACTGCTCCCGAGTCCAATGTCAGCGAGCTTTACACCACTCCAGCCAATGCTTGGCATTGTGCCTGATCTTCCAGATTTTTATGCGTAATATTCTTCAGAACTCTGTGATCTCATTCTATGAGTTTGTGTGGCCTACCGATTTATTTTAAGTTAATGTATTTGTTGTGACATGTGCATCAGTGACATTGACAATCATTCAATAAAAATTCGAGCACCATTGAACCCAAGAAATAAACATCAAATACATTTTCGATTATTTGTTTCTATAAATAGTTGTTTGTTTGCTGCTATAACAGCCTTCCTAGCAATGTCACCACCTTATATAATGTGGCTGTAGAGAGTCAGCTATCTCTAAACCTATAATTTCCCTAAAATATGCCCTAGTCCTGGGCAAGATCTCCTCTTTCTGTCCCAGAGCTGTCAAGTACACTGTTGTGACCTTTCACCTGCCTGTTGGAAAGGTATATCCATGCTATGTAGTTATCCTTGCTATAAGGGTTTCACTGTCCAGGGGAATGAGTTTCGAGCACAGGGCAATGTATACAAATTCAAGCCTCATTTGTTTGTTTGGGTTAGCTGAAACAGCTCATTTTCAGGGCAATCATCCACATCTTGTGATCTAGCAGATCACTTCAAACGCTGTAGCACTGTGACATTCCATTGGAAGGAAAGGAACAGGACAGAGATAGCACACAGAGTCTTGTACATTGCAACAAAACAAAAGCGCTAAATAACAAATGATATTTGAAACTATTTTTATATGGGAAAAAATGTCAGCTATAGTGTAATCAAAATCAGGCTAAATAATACTGATGTCAGCCTTTCTGAGGAAATGTAGCTGAATGCTACAGGACTTAATGGCCTGTGAGAGGTAGGACCATGGCTCATTTTCCATTAGACCAAGTTTAGCCACACTTAAGATGGACCGGTGCTGTCACTTAAGCTTCTCAGATACACCTATATGTTGCAGAATTGTGGTCAAATCTGTAAAAATAGGTAATGGATGGAATATAAAAAATAAACTTGTTCTTCAAGGTCTTTTTAGAATGTAACACATTATCTCAGCATTCTAATTATGGTTAGGGGGTAGTAAACCGCATAACTGAAGTATTTAGCAATCATTAAAAATACCATTAAATCATGCACAGATGAGCAACTACTGCTATTTCTTTGTCTGTTTTTTCAGATGCACACTTATGTTCCCAAGAGGGGAATTCCTGTTGCCCCATTCCAAAAAGTGTGTCTGCTAAATTTTAAAAAGTACGTTGTAATATCTGTAAGCTATGCAAGCTTCTTTAGATAAAGATGTCAACAAATGGATAACTATACTGGAGTTCCTTTTAAACCACACTTGACTATTGATATTAAGTTAAGACATAACATAAATGTTAGAGATGTTTATATTATTGAATATAAAGACTTACACTTTAATTTACAAAATGTAGCAAAATGCAAAAATTTCAGAAAATCCAGAAAAACTGTGAGACTAAGCTTATGGGGTTGCATAAGGTAATGTACGCAGCTCAAATGTTGGCACTCGTCAAGCAACTTTATTGAGAATGTGCACCTTGAGTTGTACTGCTCAAAGGATCAATAAACTATACAGCTTCAAAAGTTGTTTTACCTATTCCTGACTAGGCACCTTGAAGTACAGTCAATGGAACAATTGACGGAATGCTAATTAGAAAGATACTGTTATGGATTGTAGGTCTCAGACCTTGACGTGTCTAGCTAGTGAGCCAGACTACCATTCATAGCTGCTTCCCACAATCCCAAATTGATCTGGTAGAACTACCTGATCTTTCCCTTTTTATAGATGAAATCAATAGTTTTTCATGTTCTGATTAATGGCGACCCTCACAAGCAAAATCAATTAATGAATGTAAAAAAATATGTAGGGGTCCCCGGAGCAATGCAGCCCATTAAACCTGTAATATTTCTGCAATTTAAATTTGTTAGAGCTATAATTTAGTAAATGAAGGGAGAAATATTCCAATCTTCTGTAACTACTTCTTTTTTTTAAATATCATGAATTAAGTTTGGTTAAGGGAGTTACATTTTGGAGAATTTCAGGATTAATTGGGAATATTTTGTGCATCTGCATTTAACAATGCACACTAATTAATTACTTATTTGTGGAGATAAATCGAACTCATCGAACCTGCAAATATATACTTCAGATTGTTGAGCCACTTTAAAACATTCAACCCCAAGGCGAGAAGCAAGGCCATACTTTCAAAAACACTACCCAGAGCTACACAGCCCTATGTTCTGCTAAACTAGTTCATGTTCCTCCATTTCCATGTCCTGCTAGACATAATTTATTACTCCTGCAGACCTCAGTACTCCATACTTACTGCTCTGTGGCTCCTTGACTCATTTAAGTGACTATTGACCACTGCAGACCTACCCAGCACTAGCATGCTAACCTTACAGACGACTCCTCTTAATAAATGTCTACTACAGAACTCTTTTGAATTTAGATTTTCCCCCCTTAGCATATAGTGGCATTTATTGTAAATGCTGCAATACAACCTGATGATCTGTGGATATTGTGGACAACTTGAAAATTGAAAAAAGCATTCATTCTGATGAAAACCTTTCTGTTTGTTTGTTTGTTTGTTTATTGAGGAACAAAGTACAGATGCCTCTCGTCTGCAGAATAGCGCTTGAAGAACACTCATGTGGCGGTCGGATGATATGACCAGTATCCCACGAACCGCACAGTGCCACTCATCAAGACATCAATCCTTCAATAAGTGGTGAAGTGTTCCTAAGTATTCACCAACAAAATAATTTCCATTTTCCATCAGGAAGGTCAAGACTATAACTACTGAAGGGCAACAGATACTTGAGGGAGATAATTAACTTAGGTTTTTCTCAAACGGCTATAGTAATGGTGCACCTCTATATTTGTGGGGGAGGTGACAGTGGGTGACCACAGGTTATTTTTAATGATAATCAATTGATATGCTGAAGTGGCAATAGGGAATGTTTGTTTTGGACCTTATATTTTAACCCTTTGGAGGATCTATTAACTTCTCAACTTCTCACATAGCACTCACTTTGCTTATGTTTTTCCAAGCCCTTTATGCACACACTACTCAGCAGCTAATTTGTTTTTCATTGAATTATTCCTACTCTCTAGTAATTAAAACCTATATTGGGTGGGGATTAGCTGTAAGGACATCATTTATTATTTTAATGAGATGACCAAGGTCCAATCTCAGTGCCTTTGTGGATTGAAATTATAGGGGAATCCAACAAAATCTGCCTACCCAAGATGAAACTTTTTTTTTTCTACCTTTGGTAACAGATAGTGAAGAGTTTCTCATATTTTTTAATTCAGTACAATGCATTGTTCATTCATTGAAATACGTGACTCATTCTCCTCCAGGGTTGACTACATACAATGGACTGAAAAATCTTTTTGTGATAAATTCAGATTTTAATTCAAAATTACAGCAGACTTGCCTTATCTATGAAAAGCTTTGGAATGTACAGTTCTTTTGTGTTGTTTTACAAACATCCCAGAGAAATGACAATGAGAAGAAATTATGAAGAAATGGAAATTTATAGAATAACATCATGTTTAATATCCGCAAGCTACTGATACCGAATCCAGATAAGGCCATAAAATTGGTTTCAATATTAATATTTTTAAGTTCTCAGAACCATCTCACACAACAGTTTAAGCTCATTCTGTCGTTACCCAAATGGACTTATTATTATTTTGAAGCATTTCCATAACAAAAAATATGTGTGAATTGGCAGTGGTGGACTGTAGTTTCAGGTAACAAGAACAGCATACAATTATAATGATATTCATTTTATTTTAAAATACACATTTTTATTCCAGTAAATGTTTTTATGCAATGAAGATATTTTGGAATTAATAACGAGTTCTGTAAAGCACCCTCTCCCCTCCATAAACTATCAACCCATCCTGATAATTACCCATTAGGCCTTAGGTTTCACCAAGGAGTGACAATTATCAGGTTTCTTTAAGCATTCAACACGTTACTTCCGCACTCGGTTTAAATGTCAGGGTTGAGAATAGAGATAATGAAATTATGTGAGGTGTGTCCATAAACGGGAAGAAACGTATGTCTTCTCGTTTACTGAAATAGCTCCCGTTCCAGTGCCACATGCACATTCAGTCACCTCAGCTGGAGGCTAGTAACAATCCCATTCCATTTTCAATTAAAAATGTCAAACTCCATGCCAGTCAGCATAACATTTCACATTTTTTGGTTGTTGTTGTTTTTTTATTATTTTGGTGCTTGGAAAATGATGATAGTACAGCATAAAAAAGGTGAATCATTAAATGAAATAAAATTATGGCTGTTGACGTTATTGCTTGTTCTCCTGGGCCTGTGAGGCAGGTAGCTATTTTGCATTCTGATTTATCACTGTCACATCCCCTTTGGCAAGTCCTTCTTCAGGTTTCACTCAGCACACCCTCACTATGACAACTACTGACTGATGGCCGACTGCTTGAATTCCTACTATGAGTCCTTTGTTTAAGCTTTTGCCTACTTATTTCCATTTTATCTGAAGTCTGAAGTGTAACAATGCTGTTTTGATAGTTTTTCAATTTGAGAACACTGATGGGCTGATTGGCTTTGACAGTCTTTCTGCTGTTTCCACCTGTCGTATTGGACACATATTTCACTTACGGTTGATTGTTTTTCCACCTGCAAAAGCAGCGCTGGAGCCCAGAATACAAAAATGATAAACAGTGCCAAGTGTGCTAATATTACCTGAAAGCACGCAATACAACATAAGGGAATCATTCTGGAGTGGCGTCATTATTAATGATTGAACAGTAAATTAAGGTCAGATTTTGTTATTTGAAATTTTTTTTTCATTAACAAAAAAGCTATCATAAAAAATAAATATAGAACGTGCTTGTTAGTTGTTCGCACCTAAGATTATACGGTGGTTCGCTTATCATTGGTGCCATGTTTGAATCCATTATGGACCTGTCTGAATGGGGTTTGCTAGTTTTCCCAGTGTTAGCATAGGATTCCACCAAGTTGTGTGATATTTTGTGTGATATCAATGGAAAATTATGGATTTGGCATAAGTAGCCAAATCCATGGACCTGTCCTGCCTAGTTTCAATGGTACAGGCTCATGGTGATGGTGCAATGGTGTGGGGAATGTTGAGCAACATTTATAGGCCACAATGTTTCTGAACATTGTTGCTGGCTAAGTGCATCCCGTCATGGCTGCAGTTTACCATATTTCTCATGGATAGTTTCAGCCAGGAAATGTGTCATGTCAAAGAGCATGTACTGTCTCAGAATGGTTCCAAGAACATGATAGCACGTTCGGTTTACTTGAGTGGCCTTTGCAGTCCCTATCTGCAGCAATTGCATGATGCCATCGAATCAGCATTGACAACCCTGAGGAACATTTCTAACACCTTGAAGAATTCATAACCCGAACATTTCATTTCTGGAGGCATAGGGGGTCTGACCCAGTACAATACAATTGTACTAATACAATACCTAATAAATTGGCCACATTTCACATAAAATAAACTAAAAATGAACCACCAAAAATGTATATCTGCATGGATTGAGGTAAAATTATTTTTAACATGTCAAATGAAAAGTTGCCAAACAAGTTTTCTTTTTTAGCCCTCCACTTGCTGTAATACTTTTTGCAAGGTCCCATTTTCCACAATACGGCTTGCGATATCAGTTATTACACTTCCGTAATGCCTCTACTTAAGTTATATATCTTTAAATATGACTCTGTGGCACACACCTGGAGACACTCCCTCAAGCCCTGGGAACATGACCAGGGAAGTCTAAACGGACAGGCAAGCTGTGGGGCAAAGCCCGACCAGATGGAGCTTGATACGCACATGAGTACGGTTGCACTAACAAGACCGCACTCAGCAGTGACTAAAGAAAGTGCGACTGAAGAGAGGTACGTGAGAAACGCTGGGTATAAAAGTGAGAGACGCTGTATAAAAAAAATATTTTAATGCTGACATTTAAAGCCGCACATTAGTTTCTCATTTCTCTATAAATTTTCATTTTTTTCTAAAAGTGTCCCACTTGTTTACCTCTGGTTCTAAATTAAATTATATTCAACTTTAATTAAAATACTTTAATTAATAT
Source organism: Hiodon alosoides (assembly GCA_025775065.1). Classification (NCBI taxonomy): domain Eukaryota; kingdom Metazoa; phylum Chordata; class Actinopteri; order Hiodontiformes; family Hiodontidae; genus Hiodon; species Hiodon alosoides. Next base: position 10,266 of record JAOYSI010005192.1, read on the forward strand.
AATTTAATTAATGATGCCATAGAATTAGCTCTTAGAGAAGATCACAATTATATACATATTTTTAATGGAATTGTACCCATTTGCACTTATCTTTTAAATGTAAAATTTTTGATTTAAAAGCACTTATCAACTCAGTGCATTTTATTGTATGTGCAATATACTGGAATATTTGTACCACAAGGATTAAATAATGAGACTTTTGTTAATGTTAGTAAAAGCCCAGCATTAAATTGCTTTCTAAATTGTTTGTTTTGGTGAACAAAACAAAACATTTTAGAAACGTAATATGTGACGTATGCTGAACTCATTCTTGCCCTCAGAACGGAATACGTGCTGGAGTAACACAAGTTTGTTGGTAATTTTTAGGCTAGTTTAAATGACTTTCCATAATGAGTTAGCAGAACTTACCTGCAAAACTAAAGAATACAAGGCAACGTCTGCTTTGAAATAAGCAAATATATAATCAAATTAATTATACATAGTTGTAATAAATAATAGTGTGCATGATAAAATAATCTAATGTACATAGCATCTTAAGTACAGTCTGATCAGTAATTACATGTATGGCGGTTAAGAGTAGCATTGGAGGATGCTGGTCCAGATGTTCTCATGTGCTAGCATAATTTATTCCCATCCCCACTACACCACACCCTAAATATGTATGACTATATTGGATTTTGTGCGTAAGCCATACAATGTTGTAATCAGATCTAAAGGTATAAAATAACAGACCTAAAAACTCTAGGAGACAGCCCAATGTCGACCATAAGGTTAGGCTACTTGCAGCAACAGTCTGCAAGCTGCAGCCTAGGAAAGCACTATGCGCTCTAGTCCACAACAGATTAAACAAACACGGATCAAACAGACAACTTCTTGCATTACGAGCTGCGAACTGCGAACTGCGGCTTTAGGCAGGATTCTGATTTAGAGCCGTTCAGTCATAATCCAACAGATAGGAGCTTCACGCCATTGGCTCCTCAGCCAAGCACTTACACCAAATGTCTGAGGCTGCGGTTCCTCTTGTACAGAGCGGGATTGTTATTGCAACATCACATCCTTATCCTTTTTTAGATCAGCTAGTTTTTTACGCAACATATTTAAACAGTTTTAACAATTTGTTTTTTTAAAGGCAAAATATATATGAAACCATGAGATCAATCTCATTGAAGTATATATATATTGCACAAAGTCACCCCTCTGAATGATTGGGAATGATTGCACCACATGCAGCCTCTATAGGTCCCACCTACTGAGAATAAATACTTGTTATTTATAAGAATGTTTAAACCCTTCATAGAGGAAATCATTAAACTTGTCATAGGGAAGAAGATTAACAGTAATGACCGCTTAGACTGGATGAGAGACAGCAATTTGGTCCTGCAGACCTGGGCCTGATACAGGGCCTATTTGATGTAATTCTGATCAATGGCTGACAAAACTACAATACTAACACCACCTGGATACTGTTGAAACTTTCAATACCAATCTTTCCATGTTTTGTTTTTTTTATATCTAGAATTGTATTTCAAAGAAGTATAATTAGTCAAAAATGTTTAGTTATATATAAAAATATCTTGTAATGTTTTGTACAAACAAGATTAATTGTTTTATAAAGTTTTATGGCTTGGCATTAAAGTTTTCTAACTTTTGAGCTCTAAGGAATCCTGAATGTATGTTTTCCATGATGATTTATTTATGGGAATTAAAGGGAAGTTTTTAACACAGCTTGGAAATAATTCCCTTGAAAAGTACCCTGCAATATGCCAAATTCATGCCAATTTATACACGCTCAAAGGTGTTTTGAAAAAACCTGTCAGGATGTAAACAAAATCTGCAACAGAATGATTGAACAGTCCGGCATTCATGTGTGCTTCTCAGAAATTATATTAGACTAGCTGGCGTGATAAGCTTTTATTTTGTACTTTCATGTGATGTGTTACAGTTGATTGCAATTTGCTTTGCAAGTCTTTACCATGCTATAAATCTAAATGTAGTTTAATGAAAATCGGAACTAAAAAATAATCGATATATATGTTCTAAGTTTAAATATGTTCCATAGATAGAAAACATTTTTTTCTCACTGAAGACTCGATTTTGCTGTTTGGTGTAATGCAGGAAGGGTCTGGGGAAAAAAAAAATAGGCTGTCTTATATTAGCTTGTGTATGACATAATTTTGTATATATTGTGGTGGATCAGATGCTGAAGGGGCAGGTGCTGTGCCTCCACACCTAAAATCATGTCAGAATGCCAGCCTTATACGGCTAATTGGGAGCATTATCACCAGCCAGATTGAGGCTTTTTAATTGGTGCAGTCATTCTCCCAAGGGCTGTAAGGGGTGGGCCAGATTAAGGGGGCGATAGAGTCAATATAAGAAACACTGTCTATGGCTGTTGTGAGGAAATTTGTTTGGGTTTTGTCTTTTTTTTAATCTTGGGTTTTATATTTCAGTATTTGAAATGAAAAGTAGAAACACACAAAAAAGCTGAATCCCCTGGGAGAGTGGAACTCCCACAATATTTATTTTATTTTTGCTGAAACTGAAGATACAACCAAGTTATATAATACTATGCTTATATTTTTAAATAAGTGATCAATTAATGCAACAATAAATAATTAAAATTGGCTTGGTTATATTGCGGTATTTTGGCAAACCAAATATGCAGACGTTTAACATTGTGGCCAGAATGCAGAAATGAAGAATTTTGAAAGGAATTCTTCACCTCTTAGCAGAGAATCCCCACAGGTGTTCCACAGTATACTTTAATATGTTGTAAAGAAAAAATAAAAGCAACCTTTACGATTAGTTCCTTCACTTTATTCCATCCTGTGGAAATGACTTCTCTCTCTCCATTTATCTTAATTACTAACTGATCCATCAAATATAAACACTTTTATTAATTTATCTCCACTTTAAATGGGGCGTTGTAGATGCTGTGGATTGTGATGATAAACCAGGGTGAGTCCGTGCCTGCTGCCCAGATCAAAGTGACTAATGTAGACAATATGGGAACAAAGTGGTCCGAGGACTGCAAATCATTGTTATGAGTCGCAGTAACGGCTGTCCAATAAAACACTATCTGGCTGTGTGGGTCCAGGCATCTCCTTTTGTACAGTCTCCTGAAAAGGACAAGATCGGCAACTGTGGTCTTATCCAGCCTTTCTGCTGTGGTTCAAATGTTTCATATACACTGATATCTCTCGTGTGTGTGTTTGTAGGCGTGTGTTTGTTTAAACCTGTGTGCTGAAGCTGTCGCTCTGTCACAGAAACTATTTTTTAAAGATATTTTCCCCATTTCGTTATAGATTATCAGGGGTAGACAAATCATTAGTTGACATGGTAGATCCCTGGGCCACCAAATCGCAAACTAGAGCACAATTTTCGGTAGCATTGATTTTTTTATACGCCATCAACAAAATTACATATTTATGTGTTTGTGTACATTATA
>JAOYSI010005193.1:0-13713 GCA_025775065.1 Hiodon alosoides
ACTTGCCCCCCTAACCATGTTTATTGCTGTCACCACATTTCTTCAGATGAGCAATTAAACCAGTGTAACCACCACAATATATACCGGCTGTGCCCCTGGCACTCAGGGAGGACCCAGATAACGCCTCTACAGCTCATGCTGCCATCAAGCAGGCATCCACTGGGACCTCTCAATGCTAGCTGGTCAGTGATAGGTTCTGGCTCAGTTCAATACATGTGCACCCCAAATTCCCCCCTCCTCTCTACGAAAATAAACTTTGAGACATATACATGAAACAGTGATCAAGTCTAAATGTGTTTGGAAAGTTTGTATTCAGAAAGTACATCAGTCCTTTATGAGTCTGCAATATATACTTAAAAAAATGTATTATAGAAGATGGTTTGGCCAGAACCATAAGAGAACCATATTGACAGCCAGGCTCTTTTTGATGACAGTGATTTAGTACTTGCAAATTTGGATGAAAGAACATGCCTGAGTGTGCAATTTCTTAAACCTAATTTGAATGTTCTTATCAATTCAATACTTTTAAAAGTGGAAGAATGAAGAATTTCAGGTTTCTGCTTTGATATATACGTGAGGTTTTTCTCTACATTTTGCAAGTTACAATGCTTTGCGGGGGCAACAATGCTAGAATATGGTTAAGTGTACAAGCTATCACACAGCCACTATTGTTGATGCCAGTTGGCAGTTTGTGCAACGGTGCATTATCCAATTAACCTTGAAATCTGCCCTCGCTGAATTACACTGGGAAAGCAATGGCACAAACATACATTTTTTGACTAACACCTACACACAAGGCATCTTTATGCAATTCAGTTGTAATTAGCACAAATGTAGACACCACTTCGTATGTGCATTAGTATTATCATGACAGAATTGTATCTAAAAAAAGCTAGGAAATTATATTATATTATTTTTTTGAAATATTTTTTAGGAAAAAAAAGAGACACACTTAATCCTGTTTTTGTCATTTTATAGTAATAATTTTTCCACATCATGGTGAAGCAAAAGTAAAACAAAGTTTCTGTTTCCAAAATCTTAACTGAGGAATGTAACTTTATTAGGCATTTCCTTTAAGTTAGGCGTGTTGTTTAATTTCAAGGTTGCATAAGTACAAGCTACACAACCTGAAATTCCCAGGTTGTTATTCTTCTCTGTAAACTAAATGTTGATGGACTATGCTGACTAAATAATGCCTGAATTATCAAAGACTGAATTTAAGGTTGGCAATTTAAACCAATGCAGGTAAAAAAAAAAAGAAAGAAAGGATTTTGTATTGGATTGCATTAAAGCATATCCTGGGGCACAATATAGTTCTTTGAAAATCCCTGAACTCTGCATGAAGTCCAATGAGTTTTACCTGGAACGGAAAGTTGCACATTCATCTATTTTTTGTATCAGCATTCAGTTGGTAGGATCATATTGTTCTTCATATTGCCATAGGTCAAACAGGGGAAAAGTATTTATCTTTTCGTTTCTAAAAAGGTCAGGTACCATGCTTGAACAGCTGTGGGAATGCCTGGTATAGTGTTGATAAATAGCATGCGTGGCATTATGAATGTATCTCTTTGACCCCAATATTGTCATTGCGTAATGAGTAATGAATTAAATTCAATATCTTTCTCATTGATCCTGTTCACACGCAATGCACCTCAATAAAGCATTAGCACTTGAAATTTGTGGAGACCTAAGTCAGGAATGTATAAACGGATGCTTACAATTGTGTATCATGAGTTTTTATAAAAACGTAATAATATTGATCTAATCACTTACAGAGCTCATTTTATTTTAGGAAAATGCAATACCACGGCACATGCTACATTTGCTCATTTAGTCATGACAATTATATAAAAAAAACGAATACAAGGAGAACTTCTGCCAATGTTTTGAAAGGGGTATATTTTGTAGAAACATTTCAGAAAAAACTGTATTAAATAGGAACAAAATGTCTAATTTCACAATAAAGTTGAGGGTGTTTTGCTGAAATTTGCATCCGAATCTGCATATAAATGACAATCAGTTTAAGTCTTCCCCCAGCAATAATTAAAGGTAGCGGTGACTGTGAAGGCCGGCAACAAAATGTGAGTTTCAAACAATCTGTAATTTATTTGTTAAAGCCCGGAGTACTACCTTTACTATTTAACAAGTGAGGCAATTGTAGAGCTTTTATTGTTGGATTACATTGGATTTCCTTCAGGACAGCTTCTCTTTGAAATGGTTAGCTCAAGCAAGTCATAGCGCCAAGTTAAAACAGTGATAATTGCAGATTTGTGGCAATCCTTTTGAGTATAAAAACCACTGTGTAACTTCTTGATACAATAAGGGTTTAAAAGTTAAGAGTCATTGACCAGCAACGGTGTTATAATTTGCTTAATGTGTGAAATGTATATTTGGTAATGTTCATGTTATATTGAATTTAGTATTTAAAATGTTAAATATTTGTCGTGGCATTTTGAATGGGCTTTTCAGTGGATTGCCTGCTGCTGCGTTTTGTGTACTTGTATTAGGAATATTCTGGAATCAAAGTGGCTTGATACAAAGTTTGTGAATGAGCCAATCACCTGTGAGTTCAACAGGGCGGGAAAAACCGTTGAGAAATAAACGGGTGGGGTCCGGGCAGTGCGCGCAGTCCGCCCGGAGGATTCAACTCAGCGGGTCACAGCCCGTGGACGTGGAGGCCGGGAGCGGCTCCCGTCGCGCCCGGGTACGGTCTTCTCGGAGTCAGGTTGCTGGGGAATGCAGCCCAAAGTGGGTGGTAAACTCCATCTAAGGCTAAATACCAGCCGATAGTCGACACGTACCGCAAGGGAAAGTTGAAAAAACGGGAGAGAGAGAGATGGCGAACGAGAAAAATTGGGATAAGCACGTTGTCTTGAGTGAACTACTCAGCGAAAGAAGGCAGAAATAAGTTTAAGTTAACTGCTGACTAAGTGGCCAGTGCTTTTGCATAGACTTTACTAACAAGCTAGCAGTTAGCGGCCTTGCCTAGTTAAGCCTGTGTGAAACTGCGAGAACAAGCGCGGACAAAGACATTGACGGAGCCGAAAAGCGTTGCCGAGTGTGGACTTTGCTGCGATCGTCTGCTCGTCAATTCCATGAATCTTCTCTTCAATGTCTTCTCTACATTGTGGATCTCCTGCTGCTGTCACTTTTCATCCTGCACGCGTGAGGCTACATTCCCGTTTCTATGTTCTTCGGTGTTCGTATGTGCTAAGGCTGAATTAGGTCATAGACTGTAATTCAGGGTTGTTTTCTAGGGAAATGCTAAACTGGCAAATATGAAACATTTGCAGTGTCATAGAGGGACAACTTCTTGGGAATAACTAGTCAATAGCAACCAGTGTTTGTGATAAATCCCCTAGATTTATTTCTGTAGTGGCAGATTGAGATTTTTTTCTCAGCAAGGATTTTATCCGTCACATTTTTTCCATCTACTTCTGTATGTACGTATGCGAGTATTCTTGCTGATAAATCGTGATTTTTTTGCTTTTCCATTTCAATGTTGGTTTTGTAAATGAGATGCACTGGATTTGGATTATCTATTGGATATTTTAATACACCACATTAATCAGCAGGGACCACGCATCCCAAACTAAACCCCTGGCATGAGCTTTGCCATGGTTTATCTACGCTCCTGTGTAGCTCATGCTATTTTAATAATCATCTCGATAAAATTAAATTCCTTTGGGTGAATTCCATTCCAACTCCCAATTAAACAGAGAATTTATACACTTGTCAGGATATTACGACATGGGGGTACTGCGGACTTTATTACATATTTTTGTCCTGAGGCTACAATTCATGCAGAGAGCGTAGATATTAATCTGCATGGGGGGAAACAAAAAAAAATACAACATTGCTAAGGTAATATCTTCTTCGACTGTAGGCGATAAAAAGAGTCTGATTCTCTGTTTCAATCACGCATCTTAGCCAAATCTTCCATACAGATCCATGATATCACTTGCCCTGTGTTCTTTGATTCAAACCAAGTTTTCAATGGGGTTCAAATCTGTAGATTGAGATAGCTACTGCAAAAGGTAAATTTGTTGCTCATTTAACAATTTCTTTGTGGATTTTGTTGTGTTTTAGGAGTCATTGTCTTGCAGATAGATCCACTTGCAGTTTCAGCTTCCTGGCAGAGGCAACTAGGTAACTGGCTGAAATGTCCTGGTACTTTACTGACCTTCACAAGGGCTCGAGGATCAGTGAAAACAAAACTGCCCCATAATATCAATGATCCACCCTGATATTTTACAGTAGGTATAAGGTTCTTTTCCCTAAAATCTTTCTTTTAACACCAAACCCACCGCTGGTGTGCGGCCAAAGAGATCTATTTTTGTCCAATCTCACCATAGCACCCAGTACATTTAGCAAACTCCATTTGACAAACTCCAGACACTTACATTTGGTAGTTTCTCTAAATACAGGGATTTTTTTTCTTTTTTCTATCAATGCTTCCAAATAGCCTATTGGCATGGATAACGCCTCTAATTGGAAAAAAGCAGGGCTCACCAATCTTTTTGTTTTTGTTTTTTCACATCCCAGTACAACACCATGGGCAGTGGCACAGTGAGTGTATACATCACCTCATGGCAGAACCACGGCTAGCATCCTGATTTTATTTTTTGATCATTCATAAGAATCTTCAAGGAAACCTTTTTTGTGTCTTTTTGAGAAAGAGAAAAAAAAAACTATATTACTTGTTTGACTATTTTTTAAGCAAATGTATCGTAATTTATTTTTTACATATATTTACATACATATATATACGTATACGTGTAGCTCACCTGTGAATAGTTTTTTTTTTTTTTTTTGCTCATTTTTAGCACGGGTGCCAATAATTTTGAGATCTATGAATAAATACATTTACATATTCATTGTTAAAATGATTTATTCTATATACAGTACGATATACTTACAGCTGGACTATAATTTAATAAATAATACAAATTAGCTGGATTGAAAAAGCTTCTTTCAAAGGGTGAGCTTTGCTTGCTAACTCATATGTTCCTTTAACTGCGATGCAGATAGAAGATAAAGATTCAGATTAATGATTTCCCATATAGAATTAGTACCATTTGACTACTCTGCTTATTGTCATTCATATTTTTCTCATTTAAGATAATAGGATTTTATATATTCATAATCAGAATGTTATGGGCTTTTTTTCGTGTTTGAAATACAGAAGCAAAACTTATTTTAAAAGTTGTTTCTTATAATAAATGTGTTTGTTGTGGCTGCAACATATAGTGTGAAGTTGCTGTTTGTAATTTCACTACAAGATTACACTACGAGATTTCACACATAGCCCACTGCACTGGGTTTGTCTGTACACTGAAACTCCCTGCTGGTTCGACGCACAGCCTGTACACTCAAACTTCCTGGCACTTCTCCTCTGGAGGTTGATTTGAAGCCACGCCGGCTTATTGACAGTGACGCTTATGTTTTGGATCGAAACAGCATGACACAATTCTGCTTGTGCCCTATGCCTGAAGAAGTAGGCCTGACACTTACAATTAGTAGCAAGTGTTGCGACAGCTAAGGAAGAGGAGTCTCCGTCGTGTTTATGGAGAGTATTTTACTCTGGGCATTAGTGCAGAGCACTGGATTACATTGGTAGTGAAATAACGGGAAAACCAAAAATATATTTTTTGCACATTTTGTTTTTGGTCAGTTAAAGACAACGGCAATGGTTGTTTTGACCCCACTACTCTCTACAAACATCAAGGGACCCAAATGCATCAAGAGTTTTCTTGAAGACTTTAAATGACTGTTCACAATATCCTCGAAAAAAGAGCTGGACAAACAGACATTTTCTGAAATCCACCGGATTTTCAGAAATATAGGTTCAGTGGTGATGATACAGAGTTGTCTCCTCATAAATGTAGTACTTTTTTTAAATATCATAGTGCCGTACTTTCATAAACTGTGGCTTGAATTTGAAATAGGAATAAACTAGATTAGTATATGTGTTCTAACCACAGGAGTGCCTTGTATTATCCTTCAATTCCTAGTTTGAGACCTTGTGTTCTGTAAATACAGTAATTTCAACCTTCAATAAAGGTTTAAAGGTTAAAACAATATAAAATTTTATATAATGTCTAAAGATCGAAATGATTATTTTGGCTTATGTGGTTTCTTTTTCTTTCATAATTAATGGCTGCAGATGTTTTAATGTACCAATCGCTTTCCTTTTATCAGATCATGACTGACATGTTGCAAATTTTTATCAAATATGAGGGTTTAATAACTTTTAGTCACCAAATGTTTCTCTGTCAGAAATAAGAGACAAAGGTGTGCATAGACCATTTAGCAACATGCATTTTTCCTCAAGCCTCTGGGTTTTTATAAGAACCAAGGTGCACGTATTCCAGTAATCCCTGTGTAATACAGCCGACTGACTCTTAAAATGTACAGAAATACCAAAGGTCACTGCTTGCACAGGATTCATCTTTTCAAAAAGCTAACCGCACACCATTTCCACTGTGTTATTGATGCATATCCTTAATTTCAGCAGTTTTCAAGTATTTATCGAAAAGTGTTCTGAAATTAATTTCACAGATTAGCTGTCAGGGTCTAGCTGTCACAGATGTCCGAGGGTGACTTTAGGTATGTACCGGCGGGGGGGACTAGCTAGATAAACACAAGCTTGACAAACTGGATATCTGAAGAACGGTCAAATGGAAGGAACCACGTACAGAAGAAAGAGAAGCGCCCGCCATGTTGTCCAGGGTCCCACATCGTAGGAAAGTTAAGATAAGATGATGCAACACCTCATCTACCTTATAAAAGAAATTTGGTATCTGCATCTGCTATTTCTCTAATGTATACAAAATGACTAAAGCCATTCCACCTCTACAGCACAGGTGAGCAGTTTTTTCGGCGTGTCCGAATTTTTTCTATTTCTGTTCGAAGACATCTTACAATTGCAATCGCTATTATTCTTTCTCTTCGCCCATTTAGGCAGACTGATAGTGTTTACTTATGCTGCTGTTTTCAGAGCCATTTGCAGTGGAGCATTTCTGCACACTACAGCTTTTGCAGGGAAGGGGTGGTTTACTGTAGTGAAGCCATGTCAAACTCTGAAGTGAAATTGCATTTTTATCCAGTGAACCATGGGTAACTAAGCTTTGAATTGTGGAATTAAAACTCAAACGGCATCTAAAAAAAATATATATTTTTCATATTCTCTCCGTAACTGAATTTACTAGGAATCGACTTGGCGTAAGCGTTGCATTATTATCTGCCTCCATAATGCTAACGAGTTTACACCAACTAACTGGAAAGCCTATCCTCGCTGTCAACTAATCATTTCATCCCTCAATGAATATTAGTGCTGATTTCTCCAAGGAGTTCTGTGACTGAAATAAAACCAGGAGTTAGCATGATACGCCGAGGCAATCGGCTTTGATTGACTGGTACTATTTAAGAGCCTTATTCTAATGGCTGAGGAAATTATGAGAGGTTCTGTCAGATCTGACACTGCCAGGGCAAAACTGGCATCTTCCCCACTGTGTAAAGTGCTGACAAATAACCCAATGTTCAAGATGAAATGCATCGTCAAAAACACAGGCTATTAATTAAGACTCTCACTCTTCTTTCTGATGTTGCGTTGACATATGTCTCGGGAGACATTAGGTATTAGGGTACTAGGTATTAGGGGTGCATCCTGCTAATATCTAACACAATCAGCAGTGTTGAAATTAGCTTTATCTAGCGTGCAGAACTTTATATTTTTTAGTGGGCATTTTTTTGTCTTGTTGTCTGAGCTCACGTTTTAGGGCTCGAGGGGTCCATCTGACATGGAGGAGTGCATCTCCCACTCTCATTGACAAGCGCTGTGTTTGGAAGAAGAATGACTCTTGTCAGACAAAGGTTAGCAATTTGGCAGCAGCCACTGTGGGGGGCTTTAACACCACACTGGGCTCGGTGGGCAGCTATTGTTTCACAAGACAAATGGGTAATTTAGCCAGGAACAATGTGAGCAGTGAAAAAGGTGCAGAAGCTTCCCACCAGCCTTCCTTGTGACTGCTGCTCAGGTGAGGTCGAGACGAGAGCCTTACAGAGCGCTCCGTCAGATCCACTGATTACTCCTGCAAAAACAATCCAATTTGCCCTATGCATATCAAAAGGATGTCTTGCGGTATCACTGTTTAGATTAGATATTTTTACTCAGTCCGACATCACAAAAGCGGTACATCGCTCTCTCCTGGGCACAGTCAATGTTTATTTCCGTTGACAAATGTGCTGATCTTCCTTCAGACAGAAGGTAATTTGGACACATCCGCTAGAAAGATATTGAGACATTAACAGGCCCCAGCAACCAGCTGAAGATGTAACAAAAAGTATTTCGACCAAGCAGCCAGCATTGACTCATGCACGTGGGCAGAAAATTGATTGGACATGTTTTTTTCTCATTAAATGCTTCATAGTGAAGTCCTTATGAATGGCATTTACTGTTAATCAGTCATCCTGTTTTTGCTACTATTAGTGGATGCTGTGTGACTTTGATTAAATTGGTAAGACAGAGCTTGTGCTATGGGTGATAATTTGTGATTTACAGAAACACAGTTCAGTAGTTAATTCTCTAAAAGCTTTGCAGTGACAGAAAAGTTTTCACATTGAATCCCAGGGTTTTGCTTAAAATGAGAAGGTTTGCTGAATCACCAGAACAATATAACCTATACTATTTTGTTCTTAAGGAATGCTTCTGTTTAATCTTTGTGACATTACTGAGATTTCCAGGTAACAACATGTTTCGTGAACCAGTTTCATATGGAGTATAATAAGGACATATCTAATGCGCAAGACACAGTGTTTGGGAATGTGAAGTATTTGAAGGTTAGGAATAATAACTAGTTTATGAAATAATTTTATGAAATTGAAACATTTCTTCAAAAATGGTCCTGGGCCGAGTCATACTCCTGGCCACTGTCGCCAATACTTCAGCTTAATCCTGCTCAGAATTAAAAGGTTTAATCCTAAATATGCAATTTTAGTGTTTGTTGAATTTGGGCCAAGGTAATAAAACCTGGTGACCACTACGTGATTTTTGCCTGAAAGTGAGCAGCTGTTAACACAATTTCAATTAGCAAATAAATAGTCATCTGATTAATGTCAAACGGCAGATAGTGAATACAGGTTGGCGTAATACTGGAGCACAGAGGCATCCTTTGTATCTCATTTCTCCCTTAACACGTACATGGTAAGTCAATGGATTTGGCTTACCACGTACAATGGAAACAAGCTCTAAAATACATAGATAAATCAGAATCGGTCTATATTAAGTGCTTTGAGTAGTAGTGATATATATATATAGTACTTTGCACAGTACTTAGCCATATAAAAAAAAATTTTAATTGTAAAGAAAGATGCTTTCAAATATAATACAATTATTCTCTTAGAGTCGTGCAGTTTAATGAGGCAATCGGCAGGTAGATTTTTTCCAAGCATCTTTCCCTAGTTCTTCTACAGACATTGGCTCTCTCGCTTGCTTCTGTCTGTCCAGGTAATCCAGACAGCCTTGGTGATGTTGAGATCAGGGCTCAGTGGAGGCCATACCATCTGCATCTATACAAATAAGGCACAAAGATGGCCGCCAAACAGATTGAACTGCAAATTGAATTGCATTCTATAATAGCTGAGAGTTTTTATTTAATTTTTTTCTGTCAGTAGTTCTGTATAATAAAATGATCAGATGCCAGCATCAGTAGGCTTTCCCTGAAAGGACAGAGCACTGAAGACGCCCACAGCGGGATGATTGAGTTCCACCTTCCGTTTGGCACACATGCACAAGTCTTCTGGCTTGTCTTCCCAGCAACAGATGGGGATGTGTGGGTTGTGATGGAATTTCCTCTTTATCCACACTCTCTCATCATTAGCAGGGTAATGGGTCTAGATAAGGCCTGGCTTCCACGGCGTAATTAATGAAGAGGAAGGGAAAGGTTGCTGTTCATTTTAGAATGTGACAGCAGGCTTCTTGTGGTTCTTTTCAGCACCAAGGACAGAGACTGATTTCAGATCCACATCTTTGATCTACCCTGTGAGGGGAGTATGTATCACTCAGAGAGTTATAAATAGTGTTTAAACTCTGTGGATTAATCATTGCACCAGGAGTTTGAAAGGAAGGCAGCCTTGTGTGTAGCCTTGTTTGTTTGCAGTAGTAACATCATGTGCTTTTGAAACTGAACTGAAACATAAAAATAAGAGAAAACTGTAGAAATTTTGAGGACTTTGTTTGCCAGTCAGACACATGGTATACTGAAATGTGTAAAGTAAATATTTGGTTGGAAAGTTGCCAATCACATTGCATCGAATTGCATTTTACTGTACTGTAATTCGTAAATTCTCTTTTGGCTGATGGATTTAAAGGGGATGTATTAAAGTGTGTTCAGTTGCATATACACACAACACAGGTACTTATGAAGGGTTTCTGCTGAAGAAACAACTTGTTTCAGAAGTAAATCAGAATAATATGTTAACATCTTTGTCTTTGTGACAACGACAGTGCAAGCAGATTTGCTATTTTAGCCCAATAATGCATTATGTTGTGCATTATGTTGTGGATTATGCTGTGCATTATGTTGTGAATTATGCTGTGCATTATGCTGTACATTATGTTGTCCATTATGCTGTGCATTTTGCTGTGCATTATGCTTTGCATTATGCTGTGCATTATGTTTTTGGGCATTTTGCTGTGCATTATGCTGTGCATTATGTTGTGCTTCCATCCAAATTGATTTCACAGACTGGAATCACTGGTTTGGGCAGGGTGGGGAGGAGGGGAGCAAGGTTGGCATCAAAAACTCGTTGATCAATGTTAACCACTGCGACTTAGTTCAATACGAACCCCTCATAATACCGGTACAGGTGTCAATGAGCTGTTTTTACTGCACTGTTGAGAAAGTCCCATTCAAGCTGCCATAGAAGATTATCTATATTATAAAATGGTATGCTGCTTCTTTAATTCTCACCACACAATCAATGGCTGATGCCTATAAAGCTTGATATTTTATATTCAATTTTCAGTCTTCAATAGCTGCCAAGCGAACGAGAATAACGATATACAAACAATAAGAAAAAAGAAGGAAAAACTTGGTATAATCCTTTTTCCCATAATTTTGGGTTTTAATCATTATACTTGCATGTTTAAAATCACATTTTAGATTATTTTGATTCGGTTTGCCTATGTAAATGAAAATATGTTTGCCAGACAGACAGAGCAACATAATTTAAACGAGCGCAACTGTGCACAAATGTTTTGCAGGCTTCATAATGTCGGCTGTAAAAGCAGTTTGCACTCAAGATTGCTATTGTATAATAAAGTATAATGTATATGTATAATAAAGGTACTCGTGCAGTTTGTGAGAGTTATAATATGAATATGAGAATAGCGTCGCCCCTTTTTCGCCCGCGTTTGCGTTAAGAGGAGAGTCTCGATCAGAGCAGACTAATTGAGACCAAAATAGCAGTGCTTGCCACAAGTATATTGCATGTAATGCCTCAAATGACTGTCCAGTGGCAGCGCTAATGAACACGCCTGCATTGGACAAAAAGAGCGACTCTATCCCAGCTAACGCTCGCGCCGCAGAGCCCTTAAAGTTGTCACGAACAAGGATTGCAGTGTACCAGCAGTTGGTTGCCAACCATGATAAAGAAGGGGGAAGAAAATGTCCTATTCTTCAGTGAGCGCAGTCATTTGACACTTTTCTATTTTCAATATCTATTGGAATCTCACCCAGGGCCCAGACTTCTCTTTGCGGAGAGATGAGAGTGGCTTTGTAGATCAAGGGCTATTCTGACACATTAAAGTACTGTTTGGTGGTTCACTCCTCATTTGAAAGTCACAGAGGACACCCAGCCTGAGGTTAATCACTGGGGAAATTTTAGAGCTAGTAAAATCAAGGGGAAAAAAATCATTAGCGCAATGAAAAACCAATGATTTTAACACCACTGTAATTTAAACGTCACATTTCAAATCTGCCGTGTAAAAGCTCATGTGAAACCAAAGGCATTTGGTGCCACAGCCAGTGTTTATTTAACCTTTCACGCTACAGCCTTTATTTATTTACTTACGCAATCTTCAGGGAAGCCATTAGGAATGGAAAAGGCTAAGGATCTACTAAATCCTTGCTGAACTGCCCTCATTACATGAAATCTGGCTCTTATCATCTTCCCCGATTTATTCCTTCTGAGGGTAAAGATGTTTATTACAGACGTTATAATTGGATTAATGGATAAAAACCTCTAGTGAAACCATTTCCTGTGTGTATTTCCTCACACCAACAACGTAATGAGTGCAGGGTCTTGGATGGGGTGTAATTCGTAATTCCTTCTAGATTTATATACCGTTAAGGAACTTTCAGAAATACAAATAGTTATATTATACTTGAAGAATATGGTGCTATTTTTGTTAAATCTGCAAAATAATCAATACAGAATTTTATGTACAACTTATTTATTGTATAATAAAGTATGTTCACAATGGTAATACTCTTCCATATTGGAGACGTTCTAATGGTTATCAAGGAATAACTAATGGTAACCACAGCTTTGAAATGGCTGGAAAGAAATTCCTTAAGAAAAACAGTAAGACTACATCAGTGGAAGCTATTACTATATTATTGGAAATCCAGAATTCAATTTCATTTGAATTTCACATTCGATAACTTGTGGTCTTTTAAAAAGAAAAGAAAAATAAATTAATAAAAACATTTCCCCAGTCTTCCCTTAGGAGGCTCTGGAGACAAAGGACAGAGGATTCATAGACCTGTATTTTATTATGTTTTATTCTTCATAAGCACATTAAAGCGGAGTCGTAAGTCACCTTTCAAATTGGTTAAAAGTGAGCATTAGAACATAAATTTTAAACATAGATTTTGCTGTACCGAGGCACACTGAATTATATAGACAGCCTACAGATTGGAGGGTGGAAAAATCTGTGTTCCTACTAAAGGTTCTGGTGCTTTTCTCCTTGGCCCACAGTACTTTAATTGTTTGTGAAGGGTTTCTGGGGACTGTTTGGTAGAGTGATCGCCTCTGATTGAAATGCGCATTGATGCTCCTGAGGAACCCGGGGCTGTTCGTTTTTGGCTGTGATGTATCTGACAAGAGAGAGAGGACGGTGTAAAGTCACACATCGACTGCTCTGTGTGACACAGGCAATGTGGCAGAGAGAAAGTGACAGGTTCCCTTCTCTCCCTGACACATTTGAGGCGACGGTAGGAGGAGGAAGATGAGTTTGGTAGCTTGGAAGGGGGATCCGTGAGTGCGTAGGAGCGTCCGTGAAACAGGCCTGCATGCGTAATGGCCGCATTTGGCGATGGGGCACACTGGGGTTGGCGATGAGGGTCCGTGGCACCAAGCGAAGCTTCATAGCCCGGGAACCTTCTTACGCATTGGGGGTCGTTCGTCACTCCGGCACACAGGCTGGCGGGAGGCTCCACAAGGACGATGGCTACAGGCTGTAACTGTTTCTCTATTGGAAGCTGTGGGTGCCCCCTTCATATCCCACAGGCCCCTGATGTACATTACATGAAGCAGTCCAATGGACGCTGGAAATGCTGGAAAACACATTAACCCTAATCCCCCTCATCGCACTCACAGCCAACATTTTTTAATTAAGCAGGCATATACAACATCAATCAATCAATTTTATTTTTATACAGCGCTTTTCACATGTTGCCATGTCACAAAGACGCTTTACATAGAAAA
>JAOYSI010005194.1:0-14834 GCA_025775065.1 Hiodon alosoides
ATACCTCACAATAAATATATCAAAAAAATTACAAATATCTATTTCTATATCTACCCCTACACTCTTGCTCTTTTATTTTTTTTTTTTTGATTTTTATCTTCTACACATACTATTTTCAAACCCCCCCCCCCCCCCCCCCCCCCAATCGCTGCTCTACTCTCGGATTGGCTATCGGTCATGGGTGAACCTTGCTCTACTCTACAGTTAAAACGGAGAAGAAAACCGTGCAGTTTAACGACGAGGTCCAAGTGGAGACCATCGAACCCGAACCTGAGCCAGTATACATTGATGAGGTGAGAGAGACGATCCAGATTGTGTGGCCTTTAAACAAAGCATAGTATTCAACTATACTTTTACAATGGATTTACGTCCCTTGCAGGACAAAATGGACCAATTCCTGCAGATGATTCAAGGCGCCGACCCATCAGACGATCAGCCGGACGCCCCTGAACTCCTGCAGCTGGAGGGTAGGCCAGAGCCCCGTGGGCCCACTGATGCCTGCTGACCAGATCAGTCTTGAAAAAATGGCAGCCTTTCCCACTATTTCATAATTCTATGTCCTCTTGCTTTTTCCAGGTGCCTGCAATCAGATGGGCCCCCTCATTGATCAGAAGCTGGAGGACATCGACAGGTAGCGTACTATCCACAAGAGCCTCCAAAACTGTGACTTGAAACTTGATTTAATATACGGAGGCTGACACTTTGCATCGTGGGGGATGTAGTCATTGCCTCACTCGCCCTCTGCCGCATTGCCCTCAGGAAGCACTCGGAGCTGTCGGAGCTGAACGTGAAGGTGATGGAGGCACTGTCGCTTTACGCCAAGCTGATGAATGAGGACCCTGTGTACGCCATGTATGCCAAGCTGCAGAGCCAGCAGTACTACATGCCCACAAGCTCCCAGCAGGTGAGCCTCATGGTTCTGATCCATTAACCTGGGCACTCGCACACTTACCGTAACAACTTGAAGTTCATTTCCTCTGTGGTGGGATTGTCCACCTGCAGCACTGTTTGCGTCACGCTGTTGAAGTAATCACAATTGGTTTTTTTTGGTTGTAAACCCCCCCCCCCCCCCAAAGCGATGTAGCTTGCTAATTCCGGGTCTCTGCTCAGGTGTATCCAGGCCAGGCCCAGGGCTGCTCGTACGCCACAGGCGGAAGTTCGACCATGGGGACTGGGGCGCAGGGTTATGGTCACCCCCCTACTACCCCTGGGCCCGCCATTGCTTGCCAGCCAGCTCACAAGTAAGCCCCTTTTCTTCTATTCCTTGCGTAGGACGGGAGTGATCTGCAAATCGAATCAAGCCCAGTAAAATCTGACTGACGTATCACAACGTCGTTTGTCGAGAGTACAGTTGTGTTTGTAATGACTTGTCTGGAATGCAATGTATTAAACCGTTCAGATCGTTTCTATGGCAACGACTTCCCCCGCCGTTCAGTTCCTGATTTGCCACTAGTTAAAAGACTATTTTGCTGGAGAGAATAACTTTTTAAAAATGTATTAATGTCTTGTGTTTTAAAGCAGGTAAGAAAGATGATGTCCTTCGCAGTTGCACACTCTGGTTTAGGTTAACCTTGTTCATTGGTACAACAGCAGTGTCCCTCAGATTTGAGCCTACAACCTACTGATTGCAGGTCCTCTTGTTAGCCAGTATCGTTCGGCTTGACGCTGGCACCATGCATTGGTTCCCTGCCGCGCCTCTGATGTAATGCCACGTCTCCACTTGCTGCAACCCTTTTCCTAGCATGATGGTGAACTCGGCCTCCAGTGGCGCGTACATGGCCCAGCCTGCAGTGTACAGCGCAGCGGACGCCACGCACGAGATGGCCCAGTACGAGGCCTCCGTCAACGGACCCGGCAGCCTGCCGCAGGCGTCCGGCTACACCGCGGGCGCTGTCCCCCAGGGCGTCCGGCAGACCGCTGACGGCCAGCAGCCCCTCTACTCCCAGAAGGCCCTGCTATAGGACTCTCTCTCCAGAGAGTCCCCTCGGGAGATATCTGGACTGGATTGTCTGTCCTTCTCTTCGGCCAGGAGTTGGGGTGGTGGTGGTGGTGGGGGCTGGTAGACTAAAGGGCAAACGCCAACAGACCGGCGTGAAGTGGAGGGGTTAGATTTATCTTCTTAAGGAACACCGTTTAGTTGGAAGGAAACTCATGACTTTAGGCTATTTTATTGTGTATCCTTTGCAAGATTTTTAGGATAACTAAAGACTTGTTGTCAGTATGACGTATGTACATATAACAGGGCTGTTTTTTCCGTTTGGGTCATCTGGATTGCCATCCTGACCAGGTTAGCGTTGATTTACTCAGTGTTGAATTGATTTACAGTACAGTGAATTTGTATAAGAAATAGGTATGTTCTTTTGTAGTGTATTAATTTATACTTGATTGTTTTTATTATTATGAAATATTATTTTTAATGCACAACACTAAGGAATGTGCTATTGGGGCGGGGAGAAAAAGAACAAATGTCTAATATTCCTAGCTACTTAGCAATGCGTCCCTTTTGCAAACAGAGACTGCCCCTTAACTCCATATTGAGTTTTGTTGTAGGAAATCCCATGAGTCATAAGGTTTCTTGGGTTGTTCTCGGGGCCCACTGATGAAAATTAATTTTGTGCTTTTCCTGTGAAGAAAAACCCTAGGGACCAGGGATTTGTAGCGATGCACTTTCATCTCACTTCGCTTAGGCGACCCTTTTTTCCCTCTCTCTCGTTATCTTGGGAGTGTTTTAGGAAACCAGCTTCCTCCCCTTTCTTTGTTCATGGCACAGGTATCTCACCATCTCTTGCCGGATGGGACGTTAAAGTCACGCAAAAACCCCGCCAAGATCATTGTCGCTATTGCTGAGCCAGAAAATAAGCTATGGTGGGAGTGAGGGAGAGGTGGCGTCTGTGTCCTGGCCCGGGGAAGGCTGGATGGGTTCCGGAAAGAGAACAGGGGCGGTTCTCAACAGGCTGACTCCGCCCACAGCGACCGGGGCGGTTCTCAACAGGCTGACTCCGCCCACAGCGACCGGGGCGGTTCTCAACAGGCTGACTCGATGGGAAGCCCCGTACAGTTTTATCGGCGCTGCGGTATTCGCGTTTTAATGGTTCTCGTCGTTAAAGTTCCGTCAGTTTGTCCTCCGGTATTAAACGTGTCTTCGCGGCCTCTGGTATCCATTATTCCCAGTAACACAAACGCAGAGTTGAAACCTTTTTGTTAAGTTTTGTGCCTTGGGTTAAAACATCGGCAGGCGACGGGTTAGACGACCGTTTTGTGTGGCTATTTCCTTGACCAGAGACCAAAGCTCCGGAACTTCTGTTTTTATCTTAATTTATTCAAGGAAAGAAGCACAATTTGACAGAACTTTTCCGAGTCATTAGCTGTGCGGGGGCAGATGTCGGGCGATAGCAGTGTGCTTAAGGAGAAGCTATACGACTAAGTTAAAATTGACTAGTGCGGATAGGTGTAATTTATTATATGTACTGTGTTTGAGGTACTGCAATGCTTGGCCCGCATGGTTTAATTTTCGTCTGTGCTACACGCGATCCAAACCATGCACAGTATACAACCGGTTTATCTTTGCTGCGTTCTATCCGATGTACTTGTTCCTGTGACACAAAGGGAATCTCTTTCCCATGGCTGGCCATCTCTCTTCAGCTTCTCCTGAGGGTCAACTAGGTATATCTGTGAAAAAAAGGGTTTTTGATTTTTTTTTTTGGGAGGGGTGATGGTCGGGATTTGGACCAAGCAATAGTACGTATAGTCAAGTTGACTAGAGCCTCATTTGGGATCCAATCTGCATGCGTGTACTGTCTTGCAAAGGGTGCCAGTGCGAAGGGAGTATTAAAAAACCAGTCGGAAGAAGCACTGGATGTTTCATTCTTTCCTTTATCATGTACATGTGATATTTATACAGTATAAATGTAATGTCTCCCATTTTTAAAACGGAAATGCCAGTATGCGTCTGAACGTCTTAATTTTTATGATGATCTGTACAGGATAAAAGTAAACTCGGAATAGAAAAGGTTGATAATCTTGCACTACGGTTTTCTGTTTAAACAAAACAAAACGGAAAGCTCTGGCAGATGAGTTGTTAATGATGATTTGCTTGAACCATTTGTTGGGCATCAAATAATTAAATAAAGATATGCACATCGAATTGTTTTGAGTTACAGTTCTTCCGGCAATCTTGATGAATTACATCAAGAACGGATCATTACTTTATTAAAACATTTTAAGCGGTCCATATGTGTAATCCTTGATCTTGGGCCAAAAAGCTGTGAAAATTGTATTAATCAAAACTGGACAATTTACCATGACCGCTATTTTGGAAAATGAAAGCCATGGCCTGTAATATTATATTGGTTTAATATCTTTTGAGGTTAACGATTCAAAGCCACAACATTAACATTTTTAAAATTGAATTGTTTATTCTGTGACATAATGCATAATTAGAATTCTTGTTTATTGTCCGACATTATAACCATGAAACATAATTTGCAATCGCTATACTTATGCACATAATAAATCCTCCTATGCCTTCTTAGGTTATTGCAGATTTGTATGTAGTTCCTTCTTACTTTCAGAATTGAACCAACTGCATATAGCCATGCGTTTTCTAATGGGGCACGTCAGCCTTAAACACACCTGGGCTAGATCCACTCGCAGGTTAATGTTGACTCTTCAGCACCGTGGGTGTCAGTCCATGGTATGCTGATATCCCCCACCCTCACTACTGAATCAGTGCCGTCCTGCGGGCTGGCATAACTTTGTAATAGTTTACTGTGAAGTGACGTGTTTACTTCAATTAAATGTATTTAAGTTACCGTAATTACACTTACTTGAGCCTGAAAAATGTCATTAACTTGGCCAATTAATATCAGTTAACTTGAGGGAAGGTTAAAACGGAGGGTTAATAGCCCAGTAAATCCCAATTAATTAGTAGATAGATTGGTACGAATGCAACCATAGAAAGTGGCCTCCAGGACGATAGAGAATCAATGTAGTCACCACGTCAAATGTTGCTCTGACCTCGGTACACCGCTAGATGGTGCTGTGTAGTAGGGTTGTAGTGATACCGTGCAGGCCTGCGTTAATTACTTATGTTTTGGCTTCCCATCAATATTCTATAATACAGGTAAAATAGTGGTGGAAAATAGTGCAAATAGAGGTGGAATTGAGGAATTTAAAGAGAAATAAACTTTGGATCGCTGCTAATTTAAACAGCATGCAATAGTTTGGTAATTTCATCCTTGCCAGATCTATGTAGTTAACCGTAATTGTTTGAAGTGAAGTTTTTAGCTTAAATGAGACAAGAACAGTGACAGTAAGGGTTCCGTGTCACATTTTTATTCCTTGGCGCGTAGAATTACTTTATTATTGTAGTAATCAAACTTGGCGTATGATCTCTGCTCATTAACTTTTGGTTGGATCACTAGTGCTTCATCATTACACAAATTTACACAAATAAGCTTAAGGTACCCTTCCCCTTCCCTCTTTCTCAGCCTTTTTACAAAGTAATCCCTGACTTAAAAAATGGGGGGGAAAAAACACACCTTTTTAAGTGAAAGGTAATTCTCCGGCAGCTTTATAAAAGTGTCAGAGCGCGAGCCTGATTGGGGGGCGGAGCCACGTCACTCGGGGACAACAGGGACACACAATGACTAGTGCAGTGTAAGCAGTAGAGCGTGCAGAGTCCAGGACTCGGTCTGGCGTGTGGAAAATACTAGCTGGTGCAGACAATGCTGTGAGGCCTGGGCAGCCAGGGAGAGAGATCGCCCCGTAGGAACGACGCTCTTTTTTTTCCTCCTTTCCCCCCTCCTCTCCTCTTCTCCTCGCGGAGGGGGGGGTTGTGCAGAATGTACTCGGGCAAGAACATCAAATTCGCCCTCTGTGAAGCGCTGCAGTTCGTGGGCCTCTGCGTGCCGGTCTTCATCGTCATGCAGAGGTTCGCCTCCATCGTCTGGCAGGTGAAGCGGGCGGCGCGTCCCCCGGGTGACGCCACTGCCGCCTACTGGCTGATCGTGGCCGCCTCCGTCGCCTACGTCACCACCGTTGCCCTGCTGGTCTGGGTGCCTATGAAGTATATGGTCTTCAAGAAGAGGAGGTTTTTGACAGGGAGGAAGAAGTGGTGAGTAGAGGCCTTAGCTTGTAAGTGTGACCAGGGTCGCCCCGATCTCTTTCTGACCGCTGGCCGCTGAACACTGTTGAGGAAGCCGACGCTGTGCCAGGGGGCTGTAATATACTCAACCAGCTAACCTGAACCCACAGGAGTCGAACTAAGGTCTGACATCCACTGCTTTACTGAGCCTACCATCTCAGAACGACGGAGGCGCAGCCTGCAGGGCGCCAGTGATCGATGGCCACAGAGGGGTTGCGTTCGAGTCTGCAGGAACCCTGCTTCTTCGGGGGGCCCTCGTCCCACATAGGGAGCGGCAAATGTATTTATTTTTTTTGTTTTTTTTTGGGGTGGGTTGTTGCACTGCAGGCCGAGAAGTCGTTACATTGGCAGTTGTGATTGTCACAAGTATCTGAATTAGTGACATTGGGTAAAGGCTGGCTTTTGTGAAGGAGGTTCCAGGGCATGACTAGTTTATCGGAGAGGGGCAGGGAAGACGGAATTATAACGGACGGACAGTGCTCTGTCCATTTCCTCACTTTGCCCCTGCGTAACCCCAAGCCATATCTACAAAGGTGTCACATTTTGCCATTCCCCCGCACGCCACCGTGACTGCGTTGTTGTCACCGGCCGTGATGAATAAGGTAAAAGACCTGGTGAACACGGTAACGCAAAGCAGACAGCTGCTTTGTTAGTTTCCGAGCCAGAACTCACGAGAGAGAACTCATTACGGAGACAAGTTCTCAAGAGCATCCACTGGGCCGGCTGAAACGCTGAAGCCCAGCAGGGCCTTGAACTTGCTAGCTAATGAGAACGCCGTGGCAGGAGGGCTTCGCCTGTCTGTGCGGAAGACCCAAGTCCTTCACAGTGTAAGTGAATCAAACGCTAACCTTGAGCACGTTGTTGAAGATGTGCGCAAGGACCTTATTCTCGAGACTTCTTAATTGTCATCAGTTTCCTTATCAACGGATTTAACCATGTGGATTCATTGGTGGTTTTTATGCGATTGCGCTGTTACCAGAGGATGGAACTGCGAGTACTAAAATCGGTACATTACCTGCAACTAACTGCAGACGTCTGCTTTGTGCCAAGGGAGGCATTTAAGTAATTTGTTTCAATACCTATGACAATTAAATTCATTTGCTTAAAAAAAAACAAACATGTATTTAGTCTGGGTTGGCACGAACCACCCCGACAAAGAGGAAGCTGCAGGTTGCCGTTTTTTTAATGACGCCTAAACGAATGCCATCTATCGCAATTATACTGAGAGAGAACTTGCTGTGCATAATACTTGCATGAACAGTCGATAAAGTTTACCTGTCACAAAGTCCTACCGTGAAAATCGTTACCCATCACTTCTGCGACTGTGTTAGTCGTCACAATCTGCCTGGTCCTGGCGGCGGTCCCAGAATATTGGCGTTTCAGTGAGAGAGTACCGCGTGTTTGGCTGTTATATGACCCTTAATGATGATGCTTAATACACTTAACCTGTGTTTCAGGCGACCGGTGGCCCTGGCTTACGTCGTTCTGACCACATTGCCTTGCTTTGCTTTTCTCATCGCCAGCTCCGAGGTAACAACGCACAGCACGCCGCCGCCGTCGTCTTCAAACGCCCTCTGCCTCTCTGACCTAGTCTCTCGCGGTCCCTCTCATCTTTCGCATCCCGAGTACCTGTGTGACATAGAATCTGAGTAATAGAAAGGCTAACAGAGTACGCTATAGGCGTTTCATTGTCACTATCTTGATTTAGTCACTCAATATTATTGGTAGGCCTATAGCATTGCTCGTAACCCAAAAGTACTTGGAGTGGAAGGTTCGTCCTCTTTCGTAGGCTACTAGCATACATCGATATAAAAAACCGATACAGTATCTTGAGAACCGTAGTTTATTATATACGTGCATGGTGGTAGTACTGTACGATAGTATGAAATTATTTTTTGTGTATCTGTGTCCGATTACTGGGGTGAGGCGAAAGGGAGGCTCGTGTCTGTCGTGATTAGCCGATAAGCAGCTTTTGTTCCTTCCTATCCACTCGGCCACCAGGGCCCAGTTTTAGTCCTCTCCCTCGCTAAATCCGCAAAGTTGTGGGACCCAGTCTTTCTGACCCGTCTGTTTCTTGGGAATCCGTTCCCACTGTATTTGAGACGAGAGCGTAGGCAATGTTTGCACCACAAACGAACTTTGGTAATATCTGATCAAATGATTTTGCTTTGATGGTTAAATTGGTCTACATTTAATTTGTTCAGCATCGCCCCACTCGTAACACTTTCATATGTATAGCCTTGGCATGTATATATCTCGATTATTTTACTCCACTAACGTGTTTAATAAATATGTGTTTTATTATCGTTTTTTTATGTACTTCGAGAGATTTTATTGTATCATCATTATGGTGTGGAATTATTGTGTCAGAGAACTGATTATAAGATTTTTAAGAATGTATTTGAATTAAAAAATGTTTTAATTGCCCACCCATGCCACCTGTGAATCCATACTTACTACGTATACGTATGTTAATACGTATACTTAATACGTATGTTAGCGTTGCCAAGTGTTTCAAGGAACAAAAATCTGCTGATGGAAGCTACCAAGCACGGGAAACCGCAGAAGGCACATGGCGTCTGACAGAACAAGACAATACAAGCCGTGTGAGAGTGCAGAGTGCAGAGTGCAGAGCGTTCCAAGTATGGTGTATTGCAGGAGATGGTTTTCTGCTTCGCTGTTGTTGTTAGGTCGAAAAGGCTCATTATCTGGCTGCTCAAGGCACGGTGCCTGCAGACACAAGGTGGATATCTGGGCATCAGGGACACCGGTGCTGACCCCTGGACTGGACATCCTGTGAGGAAACTGACCAGGGGCTGACTAAACAGACCGGGGCGACAGCATCGCTTTTGATTTAGAAAAAAAAAAGGGATTTCTCTTTGCTGTTGGGCTGCGCAGCTGTTTTGCACACGCCTGCGTAAAGGGATTTCCAGATTTATCGCCAGGTTTGGCTGTTTCTTCCCTTTTTAACTTTTTAACTGCGGATTAAATTCACGAGTAGGCAAGAATCCTGTCTTCCGCACAAAGCCTGAACCCCTCGAGATCTTGTGCACTAACAGGCTATAACTGTTTCCTGGATCCATGCTGGCAATCAGGGAGAGTCGTGCCCCTCAGACCCGCGCAGGATGCACTAACCCCTTGCCTGCCAGACCGATGCACCCGAGCCCTGGTGATGGTGTATTAGCAACAGCAGCATGAGTTTCGGTTCAGCTGTGTACGGGTTGTTTTCATTCTTGCATGGCCAGCGGTGGTTTGGCGTTCTGAGGATGCAGACGTGCATTGCTTTGTAAAAACTGCCCGTTGCACTGAAGCCAGCCTGTTTGTGTGAGGCTTTCCCGTAACAGTCATTTCGGATTCTAGGAATGATGTCGCACTTCCCGTGGCACGTCTCTCTCTCGCCGCCATAGTTTACCGAGGTGATATCCTCCCCAATTAAGTTTTCACAAATCTTCACAAATCTCTCAAATTTCAATTGAATGTCATTTTTTTTTTTTGAACTACGGTGCAACTTTGTACTTTGTGAACTGCACACGTTTGCTTCTCGTTACACATGTAAAAATGTGGTGCACACGTTTGCTAAGGGTTATCCCTGCTACCAAGGCCAGCCGTATTCATAGGTCCTCAGAGCCGTGCTGTTTTTCACATCTGGTTTCATTGTCGGGCCCCGTCTCACAGGTGCAGATCAAGCACAGGATACGGTACGATTCGTTCGCAGAGCTCCCCGTTTCCCTCGTGCTGCTCTCCCTCATCTGCATCGACATCGTAGAGAGGATTCGCCTCTGTCGCCTCACTGGGCAGGGTAAGGCGCCCTCCGGAGGTTGGGGAATGACGAACGTCGGCCTGTAACCGTTTAAAAATGGCTCTTAAAGGCCGACCTTCCTGTAAGCTGGTACTGTGTGGCCGTAGATGTGTACGCTAATGTCTCCGTATGTGTTTGTGTGTTTTCAGCTAACCAGTTGGAGAGAGTTTCAGACATCCCGTCCTCTGTTCTCACTAACGTGGAGCAATTGGCGCCGCAGGCCCCGGCTGCACCCGCTGGTGGCGCGACCCCCGCGACCGGGCAGCTCGGGTCCGACAGAGGGCAGAGCGCAGCCGGCTCCCGATCCGAAGCCAACGGCGCCCTACCGTCAGGACGTCAGGCCAGCACCTCCGGACCTGGACCTGGACCCGGTCCCGGCAACCTCCCGGCAGACGCGGTCAGCCACCTGCCCGTCTACGCCCGCTCCGGGCCCCTCAGGATCCTGTTCGCCGCTGACGTGAGGGCCGCTATCTTCGTGGACAGCTTCGTGTTCTGGCTGGACACGGTGGAGATGGTACGGGTGGCTGGGCACCCCTCCGTCTACTACTCCGGCTGGGTTTTCCCCATCTACATATTCAGCTACCTGTCGGTACTACGGCTGATTGTCACCCCCGGCAACCTCTTGCTCTCCTCATTGGGGATCATGCTGCAGGACCTCCCCTTCCTCTTCGTCAGGATCGCCCTGGTCGCCATTTTCGGTTTCGTGACACCTCTGCTGTACCTCGTCAAAAACCTGTTGGTCTCCCTCGCCTTCATATACTTCAACTTCATGACCAAGCTGAGGATCTTTAACACAGAGAGGATGTTTTGAGAAGCAGCAAAGAGCAAGATAAACCTGTTAGTGAGCTGAAGCTTCGAGCGTGGCTCGCGTAAGGATCTTGAATAAACCAAAAGGGAACGTATTGGCTCAGTCTTCCAATGAGCAACCATCATTTTTTTCCAAGGAGAACTTGTAGAAGTGTTGTTTCTGTGTTACCTAATTTTATTTTATTTTTTTCAATTGTTGCAAGTTGTTTCCATTAAATTTTTCCTACAACCATAGCACATTGAGATTGTTAGGTGCCTCTAATTCTAATTGCTACTGGTTTTATAGCAGAAGATAATGGTTTCTACAATACCATTACATGCAGTGAATATGTATTAGGCCGTGTCCTCATTCATTCTGGATTTACATTTGCTGGGTTAAAACACATTACAGAAGAAGGAGAGGGTGAGTTTATACAGGTTACATAGCATTGTACTGTAAAATAAAAATAAAAGACAATATTAAACAAACCCCTTTCTCTTCAGTGAACTTATTTGATATGATATGAGTACTACCACCTAAAATTTTAATGGCATTACTCCAAACCCGACAATGTCTGACTTCTGATCTTCTGTATTTTTGATTGTCAGTTATATAAATAGCAGTTAGTTATATAGTTAACACGATTAAGAACGCTCTAATATAATGGGCTACTTAGTCCTGAATTACTAGGGTCTAGGGTCTATAAAAAATGTAAAAAGAGTATGTACATAAAATAATTTGTCTGCATAATCAGCAACGTGGACTAAAGAATGGAATGAATCTGTGCAAAGGAAGAAAACCCATTTTGACACGATCCTGTGTCAGAACAGGGAACCTTTGCCCTTTTATCTGTGCTCGGATCCTGCTGAAGGATAGCGTTTAACAATGGACTTCCTTTAACAATGAGCTGTCATTTTTGTTTTTTTTCCCCTCCCTGATCTGAACCGTGCAGCATTTTTGAAAAACGCCAGCAAAGCATGTTTTCTTTAATTTTTTATTCTCGCATTGCAGACACTTGTCCAGAATGACTTGCAGTCAGTATATATAGCCGGACATTTTCTAATGCCATTCATGCTAAGTCTTTGAATCCATGGTACAACTACAGTGCCTATCCTGGAATTTAAACCTACCAACCTTTAACGACTCAATCCCTTAGCCTCCACACAGCCTGTTGTCTGTGATGGGCATTCCCTTGTGAAACTGGGTGTGTTTGTGACAAACCCACATCCAGAGAATCCAGTAACATTGATTAATTGACACTAATTTGCTCTGTACACCAATGGGACTGCAATTTCCCGGATGGATTTGAAACCACGCCAGTCCCAGATAAGGACAGTGGAGCACCCTCTTCGCCTCTCTTCTAGCATGAGGAAACACGTGCCGCTGTCTTCGTTCCTGTCCCACATGTGACAGGATATTTCCTCTACGCTTTTTAAGGGGGTGGAGGGGTGCTACTCTGGCCCACAGTTGTGTAGGAAGAACACCTGAGTACAAGAGTAGAGCTCTTTGAGCTTCGGAGAGCCACGCAGTTTTTTTTTTCCCCTCGTTCTTCAGGAAAACGATGCGACAGTCATAATGACACGGATTACTTTGGCTTTCCTCCTGTCCTTCGCTCTGGCATTTCGCTGCACTTCTCAAATCGGTGAGTTTTCCGGCCATGCCACCTTGACTGTCCTGGGCACGTATGGGGCTTGGTTGCCAAGTTGTTACAAATCCCCGACTCCCCAGGGGCTCTAAATATGAAGTATTGCACGCTTTACGGGTCGTTACGGCCATCCCCATGCTTGAATTTAGGTTGGGAATCTCAGTAGTGCAAAACCTCCCATGGGCGACATGATCACGGTCATGCGATCACGGTCAACGGTCATGCGATCACGGTCAACGGTCACATCACAGGGAGCCAGAATGAAATACGCAGGGATCTTTTTTTAAACAAAGATTCGCGGATAAAAGAAGTTTAGTCTGAATGACCTGTGTATCTTAACTAGTGCAGTTATCAGCCTTTGTCCTGTCCAAAGAATCGTCTCGCTGACCAATTAATAGATATTACTCCATGAGGAGGTGAGGTTAATTGTTTCCATTTTTATTCCTAAAATTATTTCACCTCTTTTTGCTTTTATCCAGGGCTTGGTGTTCCTTATTATGTTACAGTTATATTTCCTGAAACTATCCTGGTTAAGTGTCTTCTGATCACCAGTGCCTTAACCGCACCATTCACAAGAATGACAGGACAAGTTAAAGACGACAAGCAATGCTAAGTGCCTTAACCACTCGTTTTTCAACGCGTGCGACTAAGTGTCTCCTCTCGGTGCCGCAGACAGCAGCTCCTTCCTGATCTACAACCAGGACCACAACCGTTGTGTGGTGGCCGCGAGCGCCAGCGTGGTACAGACGGCGCCCTGCAACCCCAGCAGCGAGGCGCAGCGCTTCCGCTGGGTGTCGGGGGGCCGCCTCCTCAGCACCTCCCTCAAGCTGTGCCTGGGCTCCCAGAGCGTGAAGGACTGGGTGAAGGTGCTGCTCTTCCCGTGCGACGAGAAGAGCGAGCTGCAGAGGTGGGAGTGTAAGAACGAGACCCTCTTCGGCCTCCGGGGCCAGGACCTGCACTTCAACTACGGCAATCGCAACGAGAAGAACGTCATGCTCTACAAGGGTTCGGGGTCGTGGAGTCACTGGAGCATCTACGGCACCAAAGACAACCTCTGCTCCAGGGGCTACCAAGGTACCAGGCCACGTCGCCCTGCACCCGCTGGGGCAAGAAGCGTCAGCGTAGAACCCGCGTGACACGTGTTGTGTTGGGCGGCGGGGGATTTTGCCGGCTTGTTGGTTTGAATTGGGTTGAAGAAACTAAAAAAAAAAAAAAAGGTTTATATTATTTCCGTGAGGTTTTCATTCTTTTGACATATCCACTAGCTTTCACTTGCGAGACACGTCGGTTCAAAACCTTGAAGAGTCAGCTTGAATACTTTCGCACTGGCCCGATTGTGGAAATTCATGTTTACACATGAGTTGTTTTTACTGTACTTCAGTTTTCATTCAATAAACTCGAGGATATTATGAATTTAGCTGGAGGATTGTTTTAATATGATATGTTAATTTCTGCTAACTTATCTGGTTAAAGAGACTGAGGTTTAACTGTATCATTTCATGCTTGGTTTAACATAGCCATGATCATGCTGACTGATAAAAGTGTTGTCCAACCACATACATTCCCTGGGGTTTCTTTTCTTCCAAAAGTCACGCTAACCCAATAAGAAGCAATGGCAAATTAAACCTGTTTCAGGAATTATTTACTTTATTATAAAGTATTGGATAACAGCTGAAAACTGGATGCGCAGGATCTTATATACACGAGTAATATCTGTCACTGATAAACTTGGCCCCTGATTTTATTCCGATTTGTGAATGAAAGACTCAGGGATGAAGGTTGTAAACCAATCATTCTTCTGATTCATGAGGAAACCATAGAGGGCATGCACTCTACATTTTACTTAAGTTGTGCATGATTTCTTTTAGTGAACTGAGATAGAACATAATGTAGATCACCAACGCAAGAATAAAAGGGCCACGTTGAATCTGTACCCCAAACCGGCTAATGTATTCTGACTTTAAAACCTCATTTCAGAGAACGAATATCACAATCGTTTATTGTAAACCCATTTCTTTGGTTTTTGTTTGTTTGTTTTCTTCTCAGAAGTTTATGTGTGTATTCGTCATTTTCCTTTCCCCAGATTTGTTCACCATCAATGGAAATGCGTTGGGGGCCCCATGCCAGTTCCCTTTCAGGTTCAAAGAGAAGTGGTACGCGGACTGCACCTTGGACGGCCGCTCCGACGGGCTGTCCTGGTGCGCCACTGAAACAGACTACGACACAGCAATGAAGTGGGGCTTCTGTCCGTCAAAATGTGAGTAGCTGTCCAGTGGCTTGACCTGTCTGCTGGCTCCACCCTTTCCTTTTTAACTCACCAACAATATATATGAAGGGTTAGGGTGTTTTTACTGACCAACAATATATATAAAGGGTTAGGTTGTTTTTACTGACCAACAATATATATAAAGGGTTAGGGTGTTTTTACTGACCAACAATATATATAAAGGGTTAGGGT
>JAOYSI010005194.1:14934-27889 GCA_025775065.1 Hiodon alosoides
TTTACTGACCAACAATATATATAAAGGGTTAGGGTGTTTTTACTGACCAACAATATATATAAAGGGTTAGGGTGTTTCTACTGACCAACAGTGGGTATAAAGGGTTAGGGTGTCCTAATGACCAACAGTAACCTGCCACACACACAGCTAGGATTTTAGTGTTGTTGCTTTGACCTTTAGATGTAGGATGGGACTGTGTGAAATGAGGTTGACCCCCGTGTTTGCTATTGTAAGCTTTCTGCACTGGGTAAGGGAAAACTCATCAGAAAAGAAGGATGCCAAAAATGAGTTACAAACAAAGAAAAAAGGAAAAAACAGAAACAACCAGCATTTCCCAAAGATTATTTACCCCAGATGCTATGGAGATGTTCAGGATTTTTTGCTGACCAGGAATCTTTACATCAATGGAGCTTTCTTGGCCAAAAGGGCTTAATGACAATGTCCAAAACGGAGCAGTGCAGTTCAAAAAAACAACCTGACGTTCTACGAGCCGCTAAACGGTTTGACACCTAGTAGCGTTTTATTTTCCTGTTTTTCTCGCTAAAGGACGTTCTGAGAGGCTATAAGTCACAGCTAAGGCCGGCAGTGTCTGGTCACTGACCCCCCCGCTGACCTGAAAACACAGAGTTTCCTCTGTCACCAATCACAGGCAGCGATCTGTTTTCCTCCTCTGTCCACTCCTGTGCTGCCAGGAGGGACAGGAAGGGGACGTTCTCCTTTCACTATGTTCTCTTAACGGTTTTGAAACGCACCAACAGTAATCAGTGCAGGGATCTGAAAACACAGGATGCCGCACAGGAACGGCTGAGCTGCGGACTTCGAGCGAAACGGTGTATGAATCGCCTCAAAGCGGCGTGCTTTGGTCGGAAAGGTGTGAAACAAGTGGAGATCGGAAAGGTGTTAAACAAGTGGAGATCGGAAAGGTGTTAAACAAGTGGAGATCGGAAAGGTGTTAAACAAGTAGAGATCGGAAAGGTGTTAAACAAGTTGAGATCGGAAAGGTGATCTCCACTGCGCGCGTGGAGCGTTTGTACCTCATCCGGGCTTAACTGACACAGCGAAGCTCTCTCCCCCTTCAGTGTTTTTAATCTCTCCAGCAGCTAACATTGGCTGGGACGCAGACCCCGTGACGGGGGCCTTCTACCAGAGGAACACCCAGTCTGTGCTTACGTGGCACCAGGCCAGGAAGAGCTGCCAGCAGCAGGGGGCGGACTTGCTGAGCGTGGTGGAGCTCCATGAGCAGACGTACATCACAGGTAAGTGGCACCCGATGGTGGAGGGGGGCCAAGGGGCTGTGGAAACCAGCAGAAGCTACACGCTAAGCGAAGAGCTGATTTTGTGTGCTCTGTGTGTCCTCCACAAAGGGCTGACAAACTCTTTCGGTTCGTCGCTGTGGATCGGACTAAACAGCTTGGACTTCGAGAGTGGGTGGCAGTGGAGTGACGGCAATCCCTTCAGATATATAAACTGGGCCCCAGGTGAGTTTGGAACAACATGTGCCTGATAAACTCATCAGAATGGGGGGGTAGCTCTCCAAAAACCATAGGCGCAGGCGGGCGGGGTGTGCTACATTCCCATTGGTTGCCGCAACAGTGCGTCTCTCTGTTTCACTGGAAAGGCCACCCCTCCTCGGAGCCCGGCTTGAACTGCGTGGTGCTGAATGCTGGGAAGGCGTCCAAGTGGGAGAGCAGCAGCTGTTCCAAGAAGCTTGGGTACCTCTGCCGCAAAGGGAACTCCACCAACCTCACGGGCCTTACACCCTTCAGGCCAGGTGAGGGATCACAGGGAAACCCCTTTTCCGTTTGCCTGGGGGCTATTACATCTCTGATCATTATATTTAACCCATTGGATGTTGGAACCCAATATTTACTCTGCCTATATTTATGAAGTCGATGTCAGCTGTGGATTGTTTTTGCGATGCGTATTTCTGATTTCAGAAATGTTACAGTGGTTTGCGAGGCTACGTTTTTTTGCGTCATAAAATCAGTCCACGGGGCAATCTGATGGTATCGATGGTTTCTTCCTCTGACGGCAGGAAGCAATCAGCCCAGCTTTTGTCCCAGCGGCTGGGTGCCGTACATGGGTCACTGCTACAATCTGCACCGCAGCAAGCTCATGTGGAGGGACGCCCTCTCCGCCTGTCACAAGGAGGGCGGCGACCTCGCCAGCATCCACAACATCGAAGAGCAAAGCTTCGTCATCTCCCAGCTCGGATACCGTGAGTGCGGTCCCGCTGGAGGACGATCGCGGTCGAGGCGCTTTCCCTCCCATGCCCCGTTTTAGCAGTAGACACGGGTCAAACGTTTAACGCTTCTCTGACTCGTGGCTGAGGAACACCCAGCTCTGAGGAGTGGCCTGACCCCATGTGGGACCTCCCCCCCCCCCCAACCTGCAGTGCCGACTGACGAGCTCTGGATTGGGCTGAATGACCAGAGGACACAGATGCTGTTTGAGTGGAGCGACCATTCCCACGTGACGTTCACCAAGTGGATGGTGGGGGAGCCCTCGCACGCCAACAACCTCCAGGAGGACTGTGTTCTCATCCGGGGGAAGGTAGGCCTCTGGCTGGGCCAGCAGATGCACATCATTACCTTTGAGTCATTTAGCAGTCTCTCTTATCCCCAGCCACGTGCAAGACTACCGAAGTTTAGGGGTTAAAATGCAAAACCAGATACTCAACTACCATGCTGTCTGGTGGATGTCGCCCACTGATGATGTAATCTTTTTAATATATCTGGTATGTCCCCATTGCTGGGGTGGGAAGAAGCCGGCCGGGACGAACACATGATGATCTTCTTGGTCTCTCACCCAATAGGAAGGAAAGTGGGTGGACCACCTGTGTGAGAAGGAATTTGGCTACATCTGTAAGAAGAAGGCCTTCTCCAAACCGTCTGGGGTGCCTGAAGTTGTGGACCCTGGCTGCAAAACTGTGAGTCAGATTGACCAGGATCGCCATTGGACCTAATGCCCATGGCTAGGGCACCTGAGAAAAGAGCAGGGGGTTGCATGAAAGCCCTTTATAAACTGCTTTTGTGCCTACTTAACTTAATTCATATCTAAGTTAGGGATTTTTTGGAGCAGATACCAGCATTTTGTGTTTCGTCCCTGCCCAGGGAAGGGTAAAACAACCCTGTAACCAAAATCAGAGCTGCTTCTGGTTTTTGTCATAGTTTGTTCAAATAGACTCAGTTATATCACTGATCAAATGATGCGCTTGCGGAAGTCAGTAATTTGCTGTGTGCGGCTAGACTTCCCCCGTGCCGAGCTCTTGTATGTATACAAACCCTCCCTAAGAGTGAATAACAAGTGATGCTAATTAAAGTGATGTGCTGAAGCCCCCGTTCCATGCGATGTCATAAGAACCAGCTAAATAACCGTTCCTGAAAGGAGCACCAAATGTATGTTCTCCCCGATTTAGAATGTACAATTGTGCTATCACATTAAGCTCTGCAGTCAGGACCCTACAGATGGTTCAGTCAACAAAACAATTGCAAAAACAATCGAATCAAAAAATCTGTAAATTTTGGTAACAATTGTAATCCTGGTATGCATTGTTAGCTCCTTTGATAATATCTCTGCATTTTACTTTTGTATCTTTTTTGAAGAGCGAGGAAGTTTCACCTTTTGCAGTTTGACTGGGATGTCACCTCTGTGTGTGTGTGTGTGTGTGTGTGTGTGACTGTTAAACACTGGGATGTCATCTGTGTGTGTGTGTGTGATTGTTAAACGCTGGGATGTCATCTCTGTATGTGTGCGTGTTTGTTTGTGTTCGACTGGAGTACTTATAGACTTGGCACCGATAATTATTTCTCTACTTGCACTGTTTCTCCTAGTAAAGAGGCTTGTTAACTATTTCAATAA
The DNA here is from genome assembly GCA_025775065.1 of Hiodon alosoides. Taxonomy (NCBI): domain Eukaryota; kingdom Metazoa; phylum Chordata; class Actinopteri; order Hiodontiformes; family Hiodontidae; genus Hiodon; species Hiodon alosoides. The sequence continues at coordinate 18,796 of JAOYSI010005194.1, forward strand.
AGCAAAAACTGTTGCCTCAAAGCACCAGGAGTGAAGGACAATAGAGTTAGCACTAAGGATATTAACTAATTGTCATGCTATATAAGTGAGGTTCTGCAGAGGCTGAACTGAGCAGATAAACACTAATCAAAAGATCCAGACTTATCCCTCACAAGGGGAAAGTACAACTTCATATCGTCCTTACATGCAGGCTGAGTAAATATGCTAATTCCACAGAATCCCACTAATCCGTTCACGTGGAACGGACGCGTACAAACCTTAGGGTTGATTTCCTTCACATACTTTTCCGAGTCTCAGGATTCTTTTGCAGAACTTTTATCCCAAACACCGCCAACTTGAAATCATTTTTTTTCCGTCAACATCTTTATATAACGGGAAATATCTCTCTCTAGGGGTGGATTCGATTTGGCTCATTCTGCTACTACATCGGATCAGAAACAAAGACCTTTGACGAGGCAAAAGATACGTGCCACAGCAGCAGTTCCTACTTGGTTGACGTTTCTAGCAGGTAAATCCCATGTGTTCACTCCTGCTTGCTCCTGTGTGCATTTCCCAAAGTTATTTCCCATTGGCAGTTCTCGAAGCGCTGTGAATATCATTTTTTTGGTTGTTGTCGTAGATATGAGAACTCCTTCCTCATCAGCGTAGTGGGACTGAGGCCAGAGAAGTACTTCTGGATAGGGCTGTCGAATATGGCTGATCATGAATCCTTTGTTTGGACCAACGCCAACACCGTGAGGTTCACTCACTTCAATACGGGCATGCCAGGTACAGCGTTCCTTCCCGTCTGGCCTCCCACTAGCCCTGTTGCCTAGCCACAACTGTCGTCTGTGTCTGTGTCGTGGTCAACAGCTTGTCAAATGTCTGGCAGTAGCCCTGCGTGTCTTCTAACGTCTCAAAGCCATTTCGATCAGGTTAGATCCAGCTTGGTCAGGAATGGGAATGATTAGGATTTGTGAGCCTTTCTGCAGGACAAACTCGTGACGAAGCAGAGCTGTTGGTAATCACAGCTTGTGTTGGCCTTGTCTTCCTCTGCGTTTTGGGGTGGGGGGGAAAAGACAGAAAACAAGGCTGCGTCGCCATGACAACCGGAGTGTTTGCTGGTCTGTGGGATGTAATAAGCTGCACCAGCAAGGAGAAGTACATCTGCAAGCATCAGGCAGAGGGGGCGTCGACGACCAGGGCTCCGCCCACCACACTGGCTCCCTCCTGCCCCAGAGAGTGGAAGCCCCTGGGGAACAGAAACTTCTGTTACAAGGTGCAAAGAGCCAGTCTAGCATCTGTCTCAGCTGTCTCACGTCTCCCTGTCCAGAAAATGTTTCGTTTTTTTGAGAGCACCATCATGTTAAATAAATAAAAAAATTTGTGTGAAGAAATCCAATATTTAAGTAATACATAATAAAATATGTTGATTTACTTTAAAAATAATATTTGACAAAAATAACCGTACAATTATATACAAAGAAAGAATAGTAATTTACGATACATGCATTATATGTGAACACATGAAAAATCTTTTAATTTTTGTTAATTTTTTAGGTTTTACTGCTTTTTTGAGCACCGACGCTCCATTCAGTGTGTCGGTAATTAACTTGCATTTTCCCCCCTCCAAGCTGTTCGTAAAACCCTCAAAGGAAAAAAAGACATGGTTTGAGTCCCGGGACTTCTGCAGGGCCATCGGAGGCGACCTGCTCAGCATTCACGACAGAATAGACATCGGAATCAAGTAAGTAGCTGAAACTGAAGCGGCCATGTAACACACTGACCAGGTTATTGCATCCTACGGCCAGGCATTGATGTTTGCTAACGTAGCTTCAGCTGTCTTCTCCTAGCTAGGTCAGGTTTGATGTAATTGCTAACGTTTACCCGACATGCGGCTGCAACGGTTGTTTTTAGCAGCCCCGGTGCAGTATAGGAACCTTAGTGACGGGATGAACCGTGATAAACAAGACAGATTAACGCTTCGTTTAAACTTAATTCACGTGCAGGAGCTATGTGGCAAATTCAGCCTGGATCGGTCTCTCCGCACTGGACCCTTCTTCTGGCTTTATGTGGAGCGACGGGTCTGCCGTGAGTCCCGTTTCCCGTCGCCTCTCAAGTTGCCCCCTTCTTTTGAATGCCTCAGCCCCGTGCGTTTGTGTGCGAATGTGTGCCTGCCCTTGTTTTCGTGCGTGTCCACGTCTGCCCGTGTGCGTGTGTTTTTAGAGAGGCCGTTGATGTTCACCATCTGTACTGCACTGTTTGATCTTTAATGAAGGGTTATGGCCCATCAGTGGCGTGATGACACCGGCCTCCGGTTAACTCCAGTGTCGTTTCCCAGACCTCCTACGAGAACTGGGGATATGGGGAGCCCAACAACTACAACGATGCGGAGTTCTGCACCGAGGTCGGCCTTTTCTACGGGCTGTACTGGAACGACCGCCACTGCGAATCCTACAGCAACTGGATCTGCCAGATCCGCAAAGGTGGAGTTACTCACCTAATGCGGCATGCGCCAAAAACACAGCCATCGGAAAAGCCGTAGAAAATTTGCTTTAGACGTGATCCTATATGACAATATGTGCAGCCCTACGCTGTCCATACCATTACAGGTAGTGCCTATTGGCGTTAACAGTGTGGTGTGAGTGAGGTGGGCTGTAACCACAAATCTTGAGGAAAAAGCATCCTTTCAAGAATAAGTGTTCCTTGCTTGATACAGAAACCTGCTGTTACCTGTCCTTACGCTGGGAGCCGGCACTCGTCACACACACACACACACAGACACACACACACACACTTGCCCCACCTCTTCTCATCTTCTGTGTTTGGTCCCTGCAGGAGTGACGCCCAAACCTGAACCCGTTGAAATAGCTGGTAGGTTACCCGTTTTCTATCAATGTACGCAGGTGTTTGTCTGTCATTAGCGGTTCACTCATCAGGCTGCGTGGGCTCTTGTGTTTGTAAGCCTCTTGTTGACAGCTTTATCAGAGTCCGCCAGCGGAAGCATTGTGCCGGACATTAGCCTTGTCCCAGATATGGTAAAAATGGCACCTTCCTTTCCTTTTAGAAAAATATAACACGACCGAGGACGGCTGGATTGAATTTAACGACACTCAATATTACGTCAACACCCAAAAGCTGGCCATGGCTGACGCCCGCGCCTACTGTAAGAGGAACCACGGTGACCTTGCAAGCATTACTAGTGAAAGCGAAAGGAAGTTCGTTTGGAAGCAGGTAAGAGACATGATGTTAGCCTGAGATTTTAGTCTACGATGTTAACCAGCGATATTAGCCTGCGATATTAGCCTGCGATGTTAGCCTGCGATTTTAACCCGCAATGTTAGCCTGCGATGCTAACCAGTAATGTTAGCCATGCGATGTTAACCCGCAATGTTAGCCTGCGATGCTAACCAGTGATGTTAGCCATGCGATGTTAACCCGCAATGTTAGCCTGCGATGCTAACCAGTGATGTTAGCCTGCGATGTTAACCGCAATGTTACAATGCGATGTTACACTGCGATGTTAGCTAGCGATGTTACCCTGCGATGTTAGCCTGCGATGTTACACCACTATGTTACCCTGCGATGTGAGCCTGCGATGTTAAACCGCGATGTAACCCTGCAATGTTAACCTGTGTTGATGATCTCTTGCATTATCGTCAGATAACATTATACATTTTCTTCAAAAAGTTACTTCATAGACATAGAAATTTGTTAAAATAAATAATATCGGAGTGTGGTTTACAGGTTGCAACCTGTGTCCTTTTCTGTTTCAGATATCCAGAGGTAGTCATGACGAGTATTTCATTGGAATGACAGTTAGCCTGGATAAGTTATTTCAGTAGGTACAGATATCTATTTCTGAGAGCAGTTACTTATATTACATTCGTAATATATGGTCAAATATGCTGCAAAGATTGTTACCAATATCATTTTTTCTTAGTTTTTTTTAAACTATGGCAGTGATGTCATAGTTATTTGTTCTATGTTAAGATATTATCAATGAAAATTGTGAACGATTCTTCAATACATATTGCATCAACGATAAATGAGTAGATAAATTAATATCAACTGAGATCACAATTTTGTACATGGTGACATTCTTTTAAAAAACTAGGAAGAACTTAGTTCTAGAACTGTTAAATGACATTCTCGGCCTGTGTGTTCCCAGGTGGATGGACGGTTCCCCGGTTACCTATGTTGCCTGGGAGAAGAATGAACCCAACTTTGCCAACCACGACGAGAACTGCGTGTCTTTATACAAGGGCATGGGTTAGTGGACTTGAACCTGCCTTTCAGCATACCAGCAGAATAGACCCTACCCGTAATACCATTTCAAATGAAAGTAACACATGGAAACGCATGTAAAAATATCACACACCGACCCCCCCCCCCCCATCCCATTGTACTTCCCAGACAAGCATAGTTTGGATTTTCTTTCTCTGAAGGGTTTTGGAATGACATAAACTGTGGCGTGGAACTTCCGTCTATATGCAAAAGAGCCAAAAACCCGGACACCAACGCGACTGTAGCCCCCACTGTAGAACCAAAAGGAGGCTGTCCCCCAGACTGGGTGCATTTCCAAGGAAAGGTAAAGCTTACACTAGAGCTTACACTTAAACCCTTTTCGAAAAACCAGGGCAGGAAGTCACCCACCGGTTTCGATACTGTTAACCAGTAGGTGGCAGTGGTCTGAACAGTGCCCCTGAAAAGGACCGTGATCCTGAAGAACTTCAGTACACAACCCTGCTGAATAGATGAACATTGTAAAAATTGTAATATATATCCGCCTCTCTAGAAAACCGTGTCTGGTAAGTAACGAAACAGCACAAAGTATACCCCAGCTCAGGAAAGTGGAGCGGGGCTAAAAGGCCAACGCAATACGTGCAATTAGGAAAACTATTGGCTTAAGTTCTGCTTAAGTTCTGCTTGGCTTAACTAAGTTCTGCTTCATCAATTGGCGAAACTGAAGGATAACGGGGAAACTGTGGGGTGCAAGGATACTGGCTTACTGCAACATGTTGTACCACCAGTAATGCACAGCTGTAGGGGAACCCATGGCTTCATCTTGTTGTTCATCTTAAGTCTGTTCTGATCATGCTTCTCTAGTGCTACAAGATTATGGGTTCGGCCAAATCAGACTGGAAATCGTGGCATGATGCCAGAACCTACTGTATTGAACTGGGAGGAAACCTGGTGTCTATTCTCAATGAAAACGAACAAGGTGGGATTACAGTTTGTAAACATCTGTGCTAGAATGGTAGATCGACTTTTAAAATGCGTATTAAACTTCCCTACTTCTGCAAAAGGAGAAAAAATTGATGAGGAAAAGGGTGCACCTGTAACTAAACCGTGAAAAAAGAAAAGAAGCAAACAAACAGTTTTTGTACATTGTACGGATTTGATCTCATATCTGCTGTTTTAACTATGATCCGGCACTAATGAATTCAGTTTTGAGGTTACCTAAAAAACCCCATAAAGGAACAAGAGGTACGCTGCAACGCCTGCAGCTCAATGCTGTACCCAGCAAAAATAATGGAAATATCACACAAAAGTTTCATGGATGCTGAGACGATCCACGTGGAAAGTCTTAAGCCGGGCCATTTCTATCCCTCACTTTATGGACAAAGATTTCACCTGATTTCAGTTAATTTTTTCCTTTTAGCTTTTCTGACTACCAAGATGATCGACATGCCCACTGACATGTGGATTGGCCTTAACGACGTCAACGTGGAGATGCGTTTCCTGTGGACTGATGGGAAGGGCATCTATTTCACAAACTGGGCCAAAGGACAGCCCATATCTATGCCGGAGGGACACTACTTATCAATGGAGGAGGTACTAGTGGGTTTCATTTTATTTTCTTTATGCATAGTCCATCTTTCAATAAGAAGGACATAGTTACTTTTTTTTTTTTTTTGTCTGCCAATTGTGTGCCACCGCCATGCTGTCCTGCTCAGAAAATGACACAAGCTGGATTTGGTTGCCCTCAGTCCACGAGCACTCCGTCACTGAGCAGCTGAGACGATTGATGGACGAGTGAATGCACGAATGCTGTTGGGTGTCCGTGATTGGGTCTATTGAGTCTCGTGTGTGTCTCTCCCGTCCAGTTATATGACTGTGTAGTGATGATGACCACCACCTCCACCACCACTGGGTTATGGAAAGTGGAGGATTGCAAGGCCACTCGAGGTTTCATGTGCAAGAGGAACGCTGGTGAGCATTCCTTTGGTTCCTGAGCTCCACTCTCCAAATTTTACCGTTCAGTGGCCTCTAACTCCAAGGAAACCGGACACTATTCATTTCGAGGACTTTTGTCCACTTTTTTAGATGGCTTGCAAACAAGCAAGATGCCTGATGTTTTACTGTGCGTTTTTTGTTTTTAGTGTCGTGTTAGTCAAGGCCTCAGCTGTCAATTTCGACCATTTTTCCTGTTACAATCCTCACTACGACCCCTAAAAAAATTTCATTTGAGGAGAGACCCGGAAATGTCATCTAAGGTTTGATCCACTCGTTTTCTCATTGTCTTCTTTAAAAAAAAATTCTTCCTGGTTAAGATCCTCAGATAAATGTGGTGACCACAACGGCCTCACCCAAAGCCTACTACATGCTTGGCAACAACTCGTTGAAGTTGGTGACTCAAAAGATGAACTGGGATGAAGCCAGACGACAGTGCAACGCGGACGACGCGGACCTGGCCAGTATTCTGGATCCAATGACACAGGCTTACATCTCACTGAAGATCTTCAAGCTGAAGGAGCCTGTGTGGATTGGACTCAACAGCAACTTGGTGACGAGACTTTCCAGTGGATAACTAACGGATGTTCTCCAAATATGTGAAGAGAGTCTAATTGAGCTGTAAAATTTTTCTTATGCGTTTGTCCATTCAGACTGCAGGTTACTTCCGCTGGATAGATAACTGGCGGCTGCGTTACTCCAAATGGGACCAAGGGGAGCCGCGGAACAACCTTGCCTGCGTGTACATTGATATTGATGGAAAATGGAAGACAGCCTCTTGCAATGAGAACCATTACTCCCTCTGCAAGCGGTCACCTGGTAAGACACTGACCAGCCAAATCTCACAGTACAAGGTTCTTCTTCTGTTGTCCTGATTTAGCCACTGATTTAGCTGATTTAGCTACCGATTTACCACTGGCTGATTTAGCTAACTTAGCTAAAAGAGCCACATCTGTATGCTTCCCTACAGTTATCGCTCCCACGGACCCTCCTCAGCTCCCGGGAAACTGCCCAGAGTCGAAAAAACGCAGGACCTGGGTGCCTTTTAGGGGCCACTGCTACGCGTTCATGTCCTCTATGACGGACAGCTGGGCCCAGGCGTCCCTTGACTGTGTGCGAATGGGTAGGGAACACTTTCTGCGTTGACTTGTTTTATTGGGGCGGATCGTTTTCCTGGCCAGTCAGATCAGGATCGTTACTGTGTCTCCAGTCAGGATATGAGATGTGCGTTCTAGGGGTGTGTCAGATGGCCCTAACCATATAACGTCATAAGCTTCATAAACTACCCGTTGGATTATGTTTAAGTTGAGACCATATTAAGGTGGGAATATGCACGCTCTGAGTGATGCAATGTGACCTTCAAATCTCCACCGCATAGGTCAAATTATTCATTAGCTCATATCTTGTTTTGTGTTTATCTTCATTCAGTCCATACTCACACTGACCATCATTTATTCTTATCTGCTCCTGGATGTCCTATGCAAAATGTAAAATTTGGATGTTTACATGCTTTCAGACGGTTTGTCTCTTTCATCTTAACTTTTATCCTCAATCTTCTTACACAGGAGGTGCATTGCTCAGCATTGAGGATCCTGTGGAGGCCAGATTCATACAAAGCCAGATAGAAATGTTTCAAGATAGTTCCAGGACCTTCTGGATTGGCATGTACAAAAATCACAATGGTAACATGTCCTTTCTTAAAATTGTTTTTAACTCCAGACAAAATGTTTAGACACCAATCAAGTTCTCTGAGAGTCGTCAGATGCCATTGTAATTCAGTATATGATTTTAGGTATGGTGAATCAAGATTTTGAAATGAATGCCTTTACTGAAATGAATAACTTTAGTTTACAAGGCCCCCACTGAATGAGGCACCACAACAGTTTTTGTCAAAAGTCGAAATAAGTGTCTTCAGCAGAGCAACACGTAAATGAATTTGGAACTGTCTGGTGTTATTTCTCTGCCGTAGGGGATTGGTTGTGGATTGATGACAGTGTGGTGGATTATGCCAATTGGCTTGCCGGAGAGCCATCGTCAAACACTGAGGAATGTGTGGAAATATATTCGGACACGTCCAAATGGAACAATGCCAACTGCAACAGATACAAGTCCTACATCTGCAAAATGGCTAAAAGTGAGAGGAGCATAAAATGATCATATTTATTATATTTATTATATTTCATTGTGAAAAATGTGCACCGGAGTGGATTTCTGGATTTTGTACTAAAATGTCACTTTAAAATCAGTGTTTTTTTCATGAACTTTTTGTTTGTGCACAGTTTGATTCAGTGGGGTAAAGTTTGTTTTAAAATTATTCCTGAAGCACCAGTTTTCCTGATTTGTTTGGTTAGACATGCATTTCCGTTCTTTAAACATTTTAAATGTATGTATTTACTTCTGCTGTCATTGTTGTTTCAGTTATACCGCCAACACCAAAATCAACACAAGTTGGTGAGTTTGCTTTTTAATTCCATCGATGTTACCTTCCAAAAGCATACTCCTTGTGGGTTTAATGCATTTAACAATTTAAATATAATTTTCATGTAGCATAAAATGGATTGGGTTACTAAAAAAAGGTATTGAAAAGCTCAGTCAAATTTACAGCTAGGGAATCTCACAGGCATTGAGTATTAGATGTATGATATAATCTCACAGGCATTGAGTATTAGATGTATGATATAATCTCACAGGCATTGAGTATTAAATATATGATATAATCTCACAGGCATTGAGTATTAGATGTATGATATAATCTCACAGGCATTGAGTATTAGATGTATGATATAATCTCACAGGCATTGAGTATTCGATATATGATATAAAATCACAGGAAGGCTTCATTAGGAGTCGACTCTCTGCATCTCTCTGCACTATGCAT
>JAOYSI010005195.1:0-13711 GCA_025775065.1 Hiodon alosoides
AGCCCTATGAGCTGGAGCTCGCCTGAGTGCAGACTGAGCCCTATGAGCTGGAGCTCGCCTGAGTGCAGACTGAGCCCCATGAGCTGGAGTTCGCCGGTTAGAATCCAACTCATGTCATCGGCCGATTGTAATCAGGAGAGCACGGGGGTAGCGCACAATGGGCAGAGCGCCCTGGCTTGTCGCTAAAAAGCATCTCCTACCAGCGTCCTGGAGACCTGCAGGCTGGCAGCATCCTCAAATCATTGCTAAACCTCTTGCGCGAGCTGCATAGCCTGCAGTGTGGAAAAGAGACGGAGGCTTGAAGGTTATTAGGATTGAAGGAGCCTAACCGTATTACCTCACCCCCCCTTTGCCTCTTGGTGGGTGTCATGGCACTTTTCACGATTGGCAATTCCAAATTGGAGAGAAAAATAATTGCTGATTCAAAATTCATGGAAAAAATTTAACAAGAACTAATGTCTGTGGAGCTGGTGGTGAAACGCAGTGAGGCTAGAAATATGCCATTTAACAAACGGATGTCACAAGCCTTACATTCAGGCATTAATTTAATCTCTAAACATCAATTAAAGCAGTTTTAGTGGATCAATTACATTCAGCCCAAATGATCGAGCGTCATGAAAAGACACCTCGACAGGCAGTTTGAAATTCAGTTGATGAATCAACACAATAAAAGACCATGGCATCCATCATCACCTCAATTACCTCTCATACAAAATTAGAGCATGTCGTCTTAAAGGTCAGTTCTCCTTTCAGTGTCCATCATCCTCTTAGTGCTGTGGAAGGTCCTGGAGACTTTAAAAAAAAAGGCTCTTGGTTAATTTTCACTTTTTACCCTGGCAGTGACGTGCCTCAGACACTCAGAAGTGACCATTCAGTGCCTCTGACAGCCTGGGACACACAATGGCTCGAGTCGTAGTATAAATGATAGTTCTGATGTCGGATAGATAATGCATGTGACAGTTTAATTAAACAAATTTTGCAGCAAAGAGCTCTCCCCCTGCCAGCTGCGATTAAGGTCCTACTATATAGGAAATTGCCAAGTCCCCAGCATTGACAAGAGTCCTGTTTTTGGATCAACTGTAAATTTCTGGCTTATGGGTATTAATGGTCGAAACACATTCTGCAAGGCGTAAGCGATCATCTCACAAACAGACCACCCATGACCCGCATCACTGTTATCTGTTTTCTGACTCCTCCTGGAGTGAAGGATGAGTTGTTTTGCACTGAAGACTGGACTGCACGGCGCTCCCTGTCCTTGGCCAGGATGTTCTCAGGTTCAATGCCCTGCATGAGAGACACAGCTCTGGAACGTGGCCAGAGACACAGTGAAAAGCCACAATGGCGCCACAACGGAGCCACAGCGAACCACAACAGCGCCAAGACGGATCCACAGCGAACCACAACAGCGCCACGACGGATCCACAGCGAACCACAACAGCGCCAAGACGGATCCACAACGAACCACAACAGCGCCAAGACGGAGCCACAGCGAACCACAACAGCGCCAAGACGGATCCACAACGAACCACAACAGCGCCAAGACGGATCCACAGCGAACCACAACAGCGCCAATACGGATCCACAACGAACCACAACAGCGCCACAACGGAGCCGCAACGAACCACAACCGCGCCCAGACAGAGCCAGGACGGCGCCACGACAGCTCCAAGATGGAGTCGCGATGGAGCCAGAAATGGAGACACGACAGAGCCAGAAATGGAGACATGACAGAGCCAGAAACGGAGCCGTGATGGAGACATGACAGAACCAAAAACGGAGCCGCGATGGAGACATGACAGAACCAAAAACGGAGCCGCGATGGAGACATGACAGAACCAAAAGCGGAGTCAGAAATGGAGCCAGAAACGGAGCCGCGACGGAGCCAGATCCGGCTTGTTGTCACTGAGCGCCACTTTGTCGTGCCACGGTTCTATAGCAACGCCACTGCAAAGACCAACTGATAGATTAATACTGAACGGGAAACCGACCACCTGTTCTGTACAGAATATACCCCCACCCCTCACCCCCACTGCACTGCACTGACGCCTTGTAAATCTTTCTTCTCGGGAATTTGCCTGGTTCAATTGGCAAACGGAAAAAAAACCAACCTCTCCCAGGACCCTCTGCTATCTGACTTTCATCCCTGGCCCAACAGTGATGCTGTGGGATATCACCTATGATCAGGGAACTCAATCATGCCCTTCCGTTCACTCTCTGAGACTGCACTTCATCTACATGAAGTTCCCCTTCTCTACCAGTCAATTGGACAGAAACTCCTGCCAATTAATGACGCCATACCAATTAATCAAGCTTGCCAAGCTGACGTCCAGTAGCTCTGGACTGATCTTGATGTATTTACTTTTAGCTATGTGTTATTTGGTTACTTTACTCAATATCTATCAAATGTTAAAGATTGCGATTTAGGTTATGAGCGAAACACCGTACTTGCATTTTCCAGTGCACTAGAGGCTGTTGAATAATTACTACACGGCCAACCGCAGGAAAAAAGAGCGCCTTAAATCAAATGAATTTCAACAGGTCTCTCCCATTCGGGAACACTGCTGTCCTGTGAAGTCAAGCTGGTGCTCTTGGCTTCCGACACGGCACCCTGTCCTCTAAATCACCGCCAGCCCCCTGTAGAAGGCAGAAAGAAGGAGAAAGGCACCGACTGCGCCCGCTGCTCACTCTCTCCAGCCCTCCCGGAAAGGACTACGCCGGCGAGGAGATAAATTTCCTCTCCTTCTAATTACAGCCCTTGCCATCTCCGTCCCCTCCACCGGAGTAAATCAACTCCACATCTCCGTCCCCTCCCTTGTCTGGAGTAAACAACGTCTCTGCGTGACCCAGAGGGTCTGGAAAGAAAATACACTCAGAGACCCAATGACTTGATAGCATCTAGCAAATTAACGCATTTGTACTTGAAATGAACTGTTGGTTCTGCTTTTTCTCCAGCCAGTCAGCGGAACTGTGTCTGCACCTCACTATTACCAAAGATCATTTCAGACACAAACCAATTAAAACCAGCTGGCACTTCCTGAGTTGTCGCACAGGATCGCGTAATCCTCTCTTTCCGACAGCACAGGACAAAATGATGTTATCACATGCAAACGCAGCCAGTAAACCAGTTCTCTTTTCAATGATCAGTGGCGACTGCCTTGGCCACATTCGTTTAAACGGAAACCTTATTTCACAAAAAATGAATAGTTCAAGTGTATCCACAGAAGGAAAGGTTAAACTGAATAACAACGAGGTCCTGCCTCCCTTTTCTTGCAAGGGATTTACATTTAGCCTTTGTTAGAAACATGACTCTGTGTCTCTGATAGTTAATAAACCACCCTAAGCCGCCGTTGCGTTGCAGCTAGATGTATTCAGAATGAGATATAAGCACGGCCGTCAGTCAATGGTGAAAATGATTTCCTTTAGACTTCGTGTCACCACTGAAAGCTGCCATTAAATGATGATAAACGTTGAACTGAAAACTTGGCCATTCATTGAAAAATAGGGTCCTGAAATGCCCATCCATAACATTGGAAGGCTGTAAATAAGCACATTTAGATTGATCAGTCAATTATGCAAACAGTCTGGCAGAGATAGCCCTTCAACATTTCTAGCACAAATAAGGTAAGGGTATTTTTTCCTTATTTTCATTTATAATGTTATGTTAATTTATAACAGGCCATCCAAGTATGATATCATTTTACATAATACATGCCATGTCTCAACCTGCGTATCATTATAATGATTATTATTGATATGGTACACATATTACACGCCTTTTTCACATCACCCTTAGCCCTATCTCGCAATACATGCTTACTATGTCATAATAGGATATATGTCTGCTCCTCACACACATCGAGACCCCAATAAAATCAATAAATTTAATCGTTCTATCTTGAAAATCATCTTCATCTTGAGAACATAACATAGACATCATTTGTGAAGGCTTTTGGTCTGGTGTGGATTTCCGGTCGTCTCAACAAAAACAAAAAGAGTATGCAAGCAGGGTTTTTGCTAGACCAAGTGTTTTTGACTTGAACAAGTACTTCATGAGGGAAAGTTATATCAGGTTTAGGATATTATAATGCATGGATACATCCCCACTGTATATGGATTTTTCCCCACTGCCCAAGTATTTTGGGTTATGGAACGTGTATGTATTAAAATCACTCTGCAGAAGAATATAGAACTGTGACCACCTTAGAGAAACAAGGGTGAGTATGATTGCTGTTAAATAGTGTAAGAATGTTTATTAGCATTGAAGACATACAAATAGATGTTGAAAGCCACACACTTTCCAGCAGAAGATTCCTATCTGTGACTGTGACTTTGACTGGAGTATACTCTGGACACGCCGCTACCATGGCTACTCAGGGTGCACAGACAAGGTTCTCTGCTGCTTGTAGTGCAGATGTTTAATACTGCAATAGCATGCATCATTGATCGACTTTGTACCAGCCACCTTTAGGCCGGGTGACTTGTAGAGCATTGGTTTAATTGAGGCAATCTGATTAAAATCACTAAAGCCTAGAGTCTTACCGAAAAACAGACACTGGGATTATTGCTCTCACAAAGTCTCTAATGTGGAAATCTTCCACGTGGCCAGCCGTATCACTTTCTCTTTCTGTGCCTTGGGTTCCTTCTCTCTCTCTCTCTCCTTTAAATTTCCATCGAAGCCCGTTGCTTCCGCTCGCTGGCAAATTAAACATCTTCATCTCTTTTCTGTCTTCCTTTATCCTCCTCAAAGTGAGCATGAAATGCCTGGTGTCATAAGAAATTATTTATCTCTAATTGTGCATCCGTCAACTCGTAAAAAAAGGCTACGTACATTACCCTGTAATTGTCTTGTCTTCGTGACCATTATAGGTCTTCTGTTTACTTAGCTTGTGTATATACAGGCTCTAGGACATAGAAGGACTCCAGGCTCTTTCAACTGAGCGTTTCAAATTGTTCCTCTGAAGAGGTTCACGGCCAGCTGTCCTGCTTCTGGGGCCTTTGGAGATGCCAACGACCACGTTCTCGGCACCGAGGATAAAAGGCCAACCAGGCTCTCGGTTTGGCGGACAGGTAGCCCCCCCATTAGACGTTACCTGCGAGCACATTGGCACACAGTTAGCTACAACTTGGAGCTAATTAGCACCAGCCTGCTGTGAATGACCTCCATGAGCGGAAAGGGCTGTAAGGAATAGGGAAGTTGGGACCGTGGCAGAGAAGGGGTTAACAGCCATGGGTCATTAGAGAAGCAGATGGAGGAGAGAGGGAGACAGGCAGAGGAGAGGCGTCGATGGCAAAGGGGGAGGATGGCAAAGGGGTTAGGCTAAAATTAGGGAAACAAAAGTAATGAATGAAGTAGACCGTATGGTAGCAGATAGTTTGAGACAGTCGAGACAACAAGGCAGAGAGCCAAAAGTTGTGCAAAGACGGCATTCCTTTCAAAGGAATTCAGCGGCTCCGCAGGATATGAGAGTCATTTGGGATTAATTGACCCCGGGGTAACCACTCTTGCAGCTATCTCGAGGATGGTTTTCCAATACCTGTCTCGCGCGACATGTTGTATCATAACGCAGGATGAGGGAATCTAAAACTGGACTTTAATAGAATGCTCAGCCCTGGAAAAAAATCAATAAACTTGATTCTTCTTCTCTCATTACACTCAGAAAGAGGCAGTGTTATAATTTAGCTGCTTCAGTTACCCGGGTTACGACCCAGGGGAATCATTGAGCCGGGGCCATCGTGATTGTGAATGAAAGGCTGTACCTTTTTCTAGGTGCATCATAGTCATAATTCTTATTTATATAAGAGTCCTATATATGATCTGTCTCAATGCAATTATGTTTTCTGTGAGTATTGCTGAGATTTAAAAAATTATTGCTCCATAGCCCCTAAGACTATTCTTAATGAAAATTATCCTATTTTTGTGACAGTTTTTCTGAAGTTTGCTACACAAGTGACTACAGATGAATCTTTAGTTTGCTCCTGTAAAATCTGTGCAATGTGCATCTACTTTGAAGAACGACGGCTTGCGAAACCAAGCATTGTCAATATATATAGAAGAACCCAACTGCTTACATATAATTAATTTTGCTTATTAGGCAGCAGTGTATTGTCCTGTTGCTTCAGTTCACTGTATATCTGGTTCTGGGTTAGAACATCAGCTTTGAAATAAAAATAACAAAATGGATTTTAAAAAAATGATTTTAGAGCCACAAATTACTTCTGAACGATCCACTTTGCTCAAACCCATTTATGGTTTAGAGCTTTGGGTATTTTTCGATATTTTGTGCATGCATTAATACACCGAAAGCTGAAAACCAAAATTCTGCTAACTGATTGACCTTGAACGCTTTGCAGACACAGGAACGCAGCAGACGTTCACGATGATCAGTTGTGTTTTCCTGCCGTGCCTGCGCTTTATCTTTCTATTCACGTATGGTCGGTCCAGAGAGAGAACCGTCACCGTTAGCACGATTAGTCTGACAGAGCTGCTGGTCATATTCTCATCCTTCAAGCTCGAACCCCCAACATCAGGGGTGTACACGTCTAACCGGACCACATCATTACTCAATGACAGACTTTCGTCTTGTCCTGGAGTTTCCCAAGCAGCGTTAGCGAACTCCAAACCCTTGATTGGAAGCATCTGGCTCCGAAAACACGTGCATGTCAAATGACACTTTTTGATCGAAAGCCTCCCTAAAGAAATGGGAAGCCCCGGGATGCGGTAAGGATTTCGCTATTTCATTCTGATGCAGTCTAAATAACATTTAATTTGAGAAGGTAAAGTAATGTAAAAGCAATGAAGACATAAAAAATTGCCACAATGGTAAATGACAAATCTATTGGAGACATGCAAGATGAATGATACAACTCTCCTTAGGGGTAAGATTAATGGCCTTTTAAAATCTTTCCATAGGAGACAAGGTAGAGACGTCTGGAACATGATTAAATTATTCCCGCATTACCTCTGAGTGTAGGAACACCCTGGATTACACTACTCTGGTCATTACCAAAGCTGCAATAAGAGCTTTTATGCTGAAAACCTATTAATCTTTGTTTTGTTTTTTTATCGAAATTGATTGGTTGTGGCTGTTCCTTAAGGACGGATATGATTATATATATCGGGTTTAGTGCAGTAAAACCTTGCAATTCTCTGTTTGCTACAACATACATTGACTTATTAAGCAAAATGTTCACGATCCCTATAGATTTAGCCCTTTTAATTTGTGCACGACCATACACAACAAAAGAGGACGGATTTTTCAAACGGTAGCAATATCATTTGGCGACCAAACGCCATTTATTGCACTTGAGCAATCAGCACTCAGATCTGCGAGGAAAAAATTCTATCAGACCTTTCGAGGCGGCCACACACTCAAAGTAATGAACTTCAAAACGCAACTGGAGCAGAGTAGTTATTCCCCCCCCCAACAAATGCCCTTTTTCATTTCTTTATTTCTCTCCTAATGTCTGCTCATAATGGCACCGACGGAGCGACTCTCATGTGTCTGGCAGACGGATGGCGTTCTCTTCACCGTGGGCTGATAAACACATTAGGAGACCGAAGCTTGATTTATTCAGCTGCCTTTCCCAGCGATTCGTTCACACTGCTAAACAGCTAGATGGCCAATTGCTGAGTCACGGCGTGGCTCTTTGTCTGTGACATTGGTGCACGGGAAATTCAGCCGTGCAAATGTGCAAACCGCCGTGGTGAACACGAACAGCGTGCTCGCGCAGCAACGGTATCCTCTTCAGCACAGCTGAGACGAATTCTTTGAATCGGTTTTATTTATTTATTTTAAACTCAGATTATTTTCAAGATGTGCTGGCCTCGTTGTTCTCCATGTTATTATAGTAAAGGCATTTGTTATCATTTCCCCTGCGCTAACATCCCGTTTAGCCTCTGGAAACCTTTACCGAAATGTAAACCGTTAAATAGGTACATTGTGTTGAGGCTACTACACAGTTAGCGCTGCCTACAGGGGAATAATGTGAATGCAGACTAAATTAATACGAATATGTGAATCTTCACGTCATGCCAAAGGTGTACCCGTGGGTCAGCGGTGTGGTTTCATACCCGACATACCCATTGTCGTAGGGAGAAGTATTGCCCCAGCATTTCAGAGGAGATAAATGAAGCTTTTCTTCTGTTAGCGTGACCACCTTGGCACAAGGACAAGCTGGCAATAAAGTTAAAGGTTTCCGCTGCAGGGAGTTATCCAACAGCCTCTATACCTACTTTAGTGAGTGAACTAAAATGATCAACCTATTTCTTATTCACCTCGGGATCATTTATAATATTTACATAAGAATTGCAGCAGTAAATGAACACAAGGGTGCGTTTTTTTGGTTCCACGGGAATGCTACCATGTCCTCCTATTAAGTGTGCGAAATGAACCTCTGTTGTGATGTGGCGAGCTTGGGACAGTGTCGGGGGTAAATTGCTGCCTCCTCATAAAGCCGCAGGAAAGATGATGTCACACATGAGCGAGAGGTTGAGGCGATGGAATCGTGCTGCGTTCACTTGCGGAGGAGAGGTGGTAAACACGAGTTTTCCTCCAAGTCGTAATTACAAGTCGTTAACTCGGGTATCATCAGAGCGCTCCGATCTCAACGACTTCGTGAACTCTGATCTTTTTACACAGGCTGTGGCTTTTTAAAATGACCTTTATGCAAATCAACAGCGCACAGTTTCAGAATTACTTTAATGTAACACTCAACAGATTCGTTGTTTTTTTTTTGGCACAACATTCCTCAGAGATTTCACTTTTTCCACAGTTTTGCTAAGATATTGTCGAATTGAAAGTTACAACCTGTCGGAGGATACAAACGGTGCTGAAATGATATTGCCCACAAGCTCCTGCTGCGTGGTTCTGTAGTCGGTGGTCCAGAACATTGTCTGGGCCTGATCCTATCAAAATGTTAGTACGTCAAACAGCAAAGCAGGAATTTACTAGAGTCCTTACGGAATGGGGTGATATTTATTGGCGATGAAATGAAATTCAAGGGACTGTGCTGGGATGTAATGGGAATCCAATAGAAGAACAATAAAGAAAACCAAATAATAGATCCTTAGAGTCAAGGACCATGAAAGGATAAAATAAATAAAACAATAACACAGGCACCAAAATAAAAACAGTAATTACATTAAATATAATACATACTTCCATTAAACTGTCCTGTTTGGTGTCCTTAAAATTGAGAATATTTTGATTTTTTTCACAGGTTTTAACCTTTTCACCTTTTCACTCCATTTTAACGCTGTTTTTTTTCACCATCACCATTCAGCATCACTCATTATTATATTACTCCATAACTGCATAGAATTGGAGAAAAATGGAATTGCAGAAAGCGAGAACAGACACACATTTCTCCCAGAGAGTGGACACACCGGGGCAATGAACATGATACATTTCCCACTCGAGTGAGAGCCCACCTGTTCTATCCATTTAAATAAGCCTCCCAAGTCAAGTGTATAATATTCAATAAGACGTCTCCTTTTCAAATCAGACAATTACATTCGTTTCCGACACAAATGTATCCACATTAGTCACATTTAGCTTTTCATTTGTTTTACTCTCAGGTCCTTGGGTTTAGAAAGGAAACATGCAAAACGATTACCGTTACCTAATGGTTTCCAGCCCGGCCTCCTCTCCACAGAGACACACACTACCACACACTTGAATGTTTCGGGGAATAGACCTGGCCGTTTGTGCAAGTCTGTAAGCGTCTGCAGCATATCTAGAAAAAAAATCAGACAGAAAAGTTCAGAATTTTTATTTGTCATATGGTAGCTTTTCATGTTGTATTATTTACTCTTATTTTGAAAAGATGCCATTATATTTGGATAATAGATACTGACCTAATTGCTTATTTAAATACTTATTCTCACTATACAAAAGACAACCTGAAAGACTAATCGAATGTCCTCACAACAGCAGTATTTCAAAGATATTTCCTGTCCCTTCGGCATTGTTCGCCCAATCAGTTTTTATTTTAGAAGTGGGTTGTTTAGATTGCACTCAGTGTTTGACCCTGTTTAATCCAATGGCCAGGTCCCTTCATCTCAACCGCCCCTCTCTGGGACAGGAAAACGCTTGAGGGAATTCTGTCATAACCTCATGCCAGCCACGCACTCATTTGAAGTGGCCGCGGTTACCGTAGTCTTCTTAACGATCCGTTAAAAAAAGCACGGAATTCAGACGCCTGGAGCTATAAGCCCTTTCTGCAGACTCCACCATTCTCTGCCAGACCTTTTTTTTTATTGTTTCCGCTGCTGAAACTTAAGGGGTTTTGAAGACTTTAACAGAACAATGCAGAAAACCTGTTCAGAATGAAATTTTAATGTAATAGATTTGGCATTAAAGCATTTTGTGCTAAAGTTGGGAATTAAAGCCGGGAGCTCAGAGCTGACGGTGATTTTCTTCATTGTGACAGTAAGACAGATTCACTACTAAAATCATCATGTAGTGAGCAGCTTTCCGGAGACTTTCTGGAGCAGGGACAGTAAACATTGGGAAAAGAGAGATGGCAAAGGACAGATACAGCTAATTAATTCATGATGAGCGACTCAGACACACGTAAATGGGAGACTAGATATAACAGAGGGATAATAAACCAACATCATTTCCCAGCAAGCAGCAGATGAAACAAAAAGGCTCATGGGACACGTGGTAATCGGCACAACATGTGACAATGAGCGTGTGTCTAAAAAAAAAAAAAAAAAACACAATAATGAGAAAAAAGCCAGCTGGTGTGTGAGTGGCTCTGGACCAGTCACATGGTGCGACGTCCTAGCGCAGGAGGCTGTAGTGCTTTGATAAGGAACCGAACTGTGACGCCGTGGAACCGTGACGCCGTGGAACCGTGACGCCGTGGAAACTCTGCGAGGGAGCGGAGCAGGCAAACCAGGAGAGGCGGGTCAAAACTAATTCTCGCCGAGCGCCAGTTTTGACGCCGTCTCCGCAGGGTTATCAGTCCCCCTGCTGTTGATGATAATGGCCTGACAGGGCCTCATTGGGCTGTCAGCCTTTACAGATGCTGTGCGTCCCCCTAGAGGTCACCCTCCGGGCTGCAGCAGCTGGCTCTCAGCCTCTGTTCTGCCTGCCTCTGGCCGCCCCTGAAACCGGGCCAAAGGCTTGCCACAGGAGCGGCAGCAGGTTCTGCCGGATGTCTTTGTCAGCAGGAGATGCCGAAGGAATACCGAAACAAACAGTTATCGGTAGATGGTGTTTCACAACTGAAAGGGTTGTTTAGTCCCGTTATTACTGTTACTAGTATCATCAGTATTCGAGTTCTCCACAGTTCTGCAGTGGATGCTAAGCTGGCAAGGAAGGGGTATAAATGTATTAATGCCAGTGAAGACTGTGTTATTAGCAGCAGTCTGTGATCCATCAACCTTCGAAAGGCTCCAGATAAATGTATTTTGTGTAATAAAAAAAACACCACAGATAACAGAGGCCTTTGAAGACATGGCTGTGAACCGGCCTGCCTAATGTCTGAGCAATACAAGTGCAATTAAGAAAGAACATTGGCTGTAATTCTGTGCCATGCTCTGTTTTGGAAGGTTAACTTCACTCTTCCTGTCTCATGCCTCTTTGATCACGGCTGAATTCTGCTTCCAATCTCCCCCAACGAACACTAACATACATCTAAGTAGTACTACATTCAGGGTTGTCTCTCTCTCCCTCTCTCCATGAGGTAATGCCCTGTTTGTTGACGCTAGCCTTCTTTGCAGAAGAAATGCGTATTTTCAGCCTTACATGTTACTGACGATTTATACCCCGCTGAAATACGTGTTTACTGAAAGAAAATTACGTTTGCATTTTAATTCAGTGCGACTGACAGGTCGAAGCTCTTAACTACAATATGTCTGCTTTGCATAAGCTCCTTGCACCTGAAAAGAACTTTACTCCTTTTTAAGCATTGAGGTAACCATTTCTGGAGCAATAAGGAACATTTCCTGAGAAATAATGTGAGCAAATTGATGAATGAAAGAGCCAATTGACACATAATAATCACAATAACAATAATAATAAAATAATAAAAATAATAATAATAATCATCAGCATCATCATCACAATAACAATAACAATAATAATAATAACAACAATTGTTTATTGACTGCATTCCTGAGGAAACATCTGTCTCTGCCGATGAACATTTACCATGCCGTTAATTTCCCCAATGGGCTTTAATGAATTAAAACTCATGAATAAACATGAGCGGATCCCCAGTAAAACTCCTGACCTGTCGATTTGCGCTGTCTGGTCTGGTCAGCGCACGATATATCTACCGGATGCCTCCACTGTGTAAGCGTGAGATGGTGGACTGACCCTTCTCCACCACCCCTGGTCGCAGACACCGCTCGTACGCGAGGGGCGACACGCTGAAAACCTTTCTGCAATCCTTTCTGTTTTTTGTTTATTTTTGTCACAGCTATTGCAGTGATGCTCTGCCTGAAAGCAGAGACTTTCACAGTTAAAACTAGACTGGGGCTCTATAAAGGCCAAATGGCAAAGATCAGTGTAACCGGTATCTGTGTTTGGTCATTTGCTGTGCTTTGTCTTACGTTTCCCTGTGTTTCCGCCACTCCAGTGCTCAGGGACCAACCATTATGCCTCAAAATCTGTTTATTGGCAGGTTTTGAATTTTATTGAGAAAGAATTGTGAAAATGCTGGCCTGTCAGTCTTTCAAAAACTTTTTAAAGCTCTATTAAATGGAACAGTTCTGAGACGTTTTCTTTATATTCCTACAGAACTAATCTATGAGCACTCTATACAGGAGAGTGCCTAAATAGTTATTTCCATTAAGCCTGGCAAGCTTTCTGTGTAAAAAAAAGCACTGCAGATTCAGACCATATGTTGGTCTAAATTGGAAGATTGGAAGCCATAAAAAGAAACAAATTGTAAGTATAAACACAATTGATGACATTTAATATTGTAATGGGCATTATATTTTGGTAAAATTCACTCAGAGAATATGCCTTTTTCTCCCTTAAGTAATTTCAAACCGCTTCTCAATATGCAAACAAAAAAGGACAAGACAATGAATCAGATCAATTTAAGTGGCTCCATTCCTGAGTCAAAGAAAAAACTGCTCATCCATTCTTTTCAGGAAATAAAGCAGAATAGCTGAGAGTCCTTAAACACACTATGAAAACCAAACAGCGAACGGCCCCAGCTGAGAAGACCACGCCGTTCCGTGGCGATCACACCGGGCCACACATCCTGGTTTGCTCCTGATTGTTATGATGGACTGCCCCCCGCCCCCCAGTTTCAATCATTTACAGAAGAAACACAGCATGCGTCCGTACTGCCATCGCTTTCTGCAGTCGGTCGCCCGAGGGCATGCCACATGATTGGAGTGTTTTTGTAATGCAATATTTTTTCCCCACCAATGGGAGCCTCCTCATTGGTGAACTTTCAATATCTTGCACTCGGGTCGCTCCAGTCGCAGAGGCAGGAATGTGTATTTCCCAATGTCCCCTTGACCTCCTAATGCTGGTCCTGCAGCTCCAGCAAATTTATTTCACCGGTATTCATTAAAGCCAATATTAGCTTTGATACGTGCTGGTTGGAGAGATATTAGAGATCGCATGGGCGCATTCTGTGGTGGGGGGGGGGGGGGGGGGGGGGGGGGGGCCGCGCGGGCGGGCCGGCCGCGCGGGCGGGGGGGGGGGGCGGGGGGGAGATGAGGGGGGGTGTGTGGTGGGTG
>JAOYSI010005196.1:0-13710 GCA_025775065.1 Hiodon alosoides
ATTATTATTATTATTATTATTATTATTATTATTATTATTATTATTATTATTATTATTATTATTATTATTTTAAATGATTTTTTAAATGCAAAAAGTGAATACACAATCTGGAGATGTAAAATTTAACAAAATTGAGACCGTAATTCTGTAATAAAGTATTTTCCAGTTTATATTAAATATATATCTTAAATGATAATATGGAAACCATTGTTTTCTGTTTTTTGAATGTTCTATAGTTTGGTCACTAGCAACAAAATGTATTGCGGTGTTATAAAACAACAGTAAGAGAATTAGACAGTTATAAGAACACTAGCTTGTACGCGGGGTGAAGCATTGCTGTATTCTTCGATAGATAAAACATTTTCTTGCCATTTCTGATGTGAAAATGTGAGAATTTGCTTCCTTGGCACAAAGCAAGCCTGCGGCAGTAAAATCCATACCACCAGTGTAAATCAAAAGAATAATGCTTTCACTGAGTATCCATACCCATAAAAAATAGTCTTATTAAATTAAATAAACTGATTATGGTCTGGACTGAGAGTCATTACCACCACCAGCCCCCCCCCAGAAAAAAAGAAAACACAGAAAAGATCATTAAAGCTTTGCACTGGTTGGGGTTCCTGCTCTACCCATTTCTGTTCTCTCCAAAATGTTCCACCTTCCTTCCGTTGCCCCACCCCCCACACCCTTTCCCTCTCCACTAGGCCCTTTTCTCCCAGAGAAAAGGGGGCTATTGAGCAGTCGGCATTGATAGGTATTGATGGCTTAAGAAAGGTTAATAGAGTAGTATTTTTGTGGGTGGGCGTGGGGGGTGGGAATGTAGAATCCCGTGAGTTTTTTTTTTCTTAGACAAAGCAGTAGCCCACCCCCCCCCCCCCTCCACACACACAAACACACACACGCACAAACACACGCACACACGCACACACATACACACACACACACACACTACATCTTTTGCCTTCTACTCTGTCCGTCTTCCACTCATCCTGAAGAACCCCCAACCCAGTCCCATTGCACACCTAGCTGGTTTCATGTGAGGTATCTCAGCAGCATGGCTGGGTGTGGGCCATTACACGCACAATCACCATTTTTTGTGTCCATTCTTACTTAAAAATCTATACTGATAAAAATAAGATAATATTATAAACCAAGAGAGCTTTGGAAATGCAGATGGACTACAAAAATGCACCACTTCTCAAAAAAAATCTATTCAGTCATTCATTATGCTTAACTGATGTTAAAGGACAAGTAGGAAATTAAATATTACATTCTATGTTACATATAGTTAATCTAACTATATGAGCTGCCTGAATATCTGTGTGACTACATATATACTTGGTGTGTAGTGTTCCTGATGTTCTAGTGCTGTAGATGTGGTAACATCCAATAACCTGAAAACATCGTCCACTAATTAGCATGGGAAATCAAGGTATAAAGTCCTTTACAGGTTTATACGATGTGCGCATATAGCCTACCCATGGAACGGTCCTGGCAAGAAGGTTACACTGTGGAAATGCACTTAAACATGGGGGAATCGAAAAGGACTAAAAGGGTACGATGTCAGGGAGAGCATCCCCCACCACTGCCTGGCCTGTGATGTGTCGGAACAACAGACGGCATTTGATCGCCGCAAGGCTGTGAATGAGGCTACTCCAGGGGCCTGCTGAAAGACCAGGGGCCTTCACCTCTAACGGCTGACCAGAGGAGGAACACAAGAGAGGCTGAAGGGGGTTATGGAGGGACCCTTTTCTGGACGCCGTTGCATTCGGTTCAGGGTAGACTTGAAGGCTGCAGTCAAACAATGTGGGGAATTATGTCTGAATTAAATTACACCAGATTGGGGGCTGAGGTGGCGAGGTTTTGAGAATCTTGACAATGCAAATGAGAGCTTTATCAGGTCAGGTGTGGCAGAGGGAAAAAAAAACAAACATATTAGGGAGTCATCACAAGAAGCATAAAAAGAAATGGTAAGGAAGAAGGAGATCCATTAAAATTAATTTAATTTTCCTCCTTTTTAAATGATTACAAAGTCACAAATGCCTGAAAAATATGCACCAAACACTCAGGAAACAGGAACAGACAGCTCACCTCTTTTTCACTACTTGCACATAAAAACACCCATTGGATCATAAAAATATTTTGTGATCCTTTAATTTCACTGCTTTTATTGACAGTCAACAGCATCACTGTCTTCTTCTGACTGATGGATGCAATAAGGACCACCTAATTAATTTGGGCTGTTTTTCTTTAGCAGTATTTGCTTTGAAATGGGTGATTCATACACCCCTGATTTCAGTGAGAATTTAAGAAGCTTTCAGACTGCGGTCCTCAAAGGAGAACCCTTGTGTATGAGATTGAGTTTCTACACTGTGTTTCACCCAAACTGTGTGCGATATGCATCAGGTCTTTGGTAATTTGCAGAGTTTGTGTGTGAACAGCAACCTACTTGGCCGGGGGTCTCAACTGAAAGAGGAAACTGCTTGACCCCACAGTGACCTTTAACCCTCAGGTGTGTGTGTGGGGGGGCTCCCCCAGATGTCAGGGCTCCTCAAAACTGCAGCATTGAGAGGGCTCTTGCAGACATTTCCAGCCTGGGTTACTATTTTTACTACAGACAACCTTTCACAACCAGCCTATAAAGCCCTCTTGAAGCCCGGCCATAACAAACCCCCACAGCCAGAATTAACTGAAAAGAGATTATATAAAATATTTTAATTATCTTATTAAAGACCCAAAGCAAAAAAATACAAAATGTTTGGGGCATTCATGAAATCTCTTGGGCAGATTACATATCAAATTTTGAGATATAATTATTTTGTTTCTACTTCTTTCTCCATCAGCAAGAGACCAAAACTACCACGCTCAATGAATGATTCAACAGAAAGGAAAAATAATCCTTAATAATTGCTTTCCACACAAACAAGCCATGTGTTTATATTCAGAGGATTCTTTTGAATCTGACATAAACATACATAAAAACATTACATAAACATGAAACCTGCGACTAAAATTGAATTATCCAATGTTGGAAGAGGGGGTACTGTTAATGGACGTATATAGGTTAATGTAATAAAACTTCTGAACTGTAAATATTTAACAAAACATGCATTTCAGGACTGCCATAAATATCTGTATGGTCTTCATTAGTACTATATCTTTTTATAGAATTTTCCCAAGTTCCTTATTTGCCCACAGTCTAAATCCTGAAATAGATGTCCTTGTTGTGAAGATTTCATTCCCACCGAAATAGGGCGAATCAAGACAGCCTCGCTGGCGCTTACTTTTAAATGCTTTTAATCCAAAACACGTAAAACTTGACACGGAAGAGGATATATTCACACGCTGTTCTTTTTTTTTTTTTTTTTGGCGATTCTCGACCACGGTTTATGATTTATATATGCTATTATTGTGACAAATTAACCTATAATTTAACTTGGTTAAATTTAACGCAACTGAATTTCATATCATTCTTATTTTACAGTTTTTGCCTATTGTTCATGACAGTGATAATTAAATAACAGCCATGTCACTATTTGGATTTGAAATTACCTCCCCAAACTTTCCAGGTTTAAATCAGACGCGGACTGACAGTGAGATCGAAAACCGACAGTATACGAGGACCTGAGATTGTAAACTTGAATAACGTTTTCGTTTTAAGTACGCTTCGTTTGATGCGCAGTCTCAAACGAGTCTACTTTGAAAGCTATACAAAGATGACGAGGTCCGCCAATGCGTAGGGGGCGTGCATGACTTCAGTAATCGTGCCACGGAGCGCGTTCATTGGCTTACTTTCCCTATCCTGAATTATTTTTGTGACGAATATGACGAATTCGATGTATCCGAAGGATTCCGATTCCGTTCAGAATAATTATACATTCTATATAAGTCGTTGTTGTTGCAACACAAAAAAGTTATAAACGTTTGATTCCCCATTCTATTTGTACACAAAAATACCACACCTCTGATCTATATTTACGTAACTCAGCAATAATAATGTTATTGAGAAATAAGAATAGAAACAATTGCTACAATCAAAGCAATTCGGTCAATAACAAAATATGACAAAGAACTTAATTTAAAATTTACAATTTATTTAAAACCATTACATTACTTTATGCGT
Organism: Hiodon alosoides; assembly: GCA_025775065.1. Lineage (NCBI taxonomy): Eukaryota > Metazoa > Chordata > Actinopteri > Hiodontiformes > Hiodontidae > Hiodon > Hiodon alosoides. The sequence goes on from JAOYSI010005196.1 coordinate 4,124, forward strand.
GAAATAAATCGTTACTTTGCATTTTGTCATCAATATTAAAACATTTCTCTGTTTTCTATGTGTTATAATTTGAACTAATCACCCATAATAATTGTTTGTACTAAAAGGAAATTGTTTTTCTAATTCAAAACGGAGTTTCGGAAATTAATTAAGAGCATAATTAACATTTACATATTAATTTAATTAGTAAATTATTCTTTGTGTTACTTTAATTTATTTATTTAATACAACGACTAACAAGTTCAAATATACATGTATAATAGAAGAAGAAAAAACTATTCGTCGGATTACAGATTTATTCGTTAAAGTAATCGTGTCACGGAGATTTGTTCATTAAAATCGAAAATTGCATCATAATGTAAAGTAACGTTTTCACTAAGCAATTACATTTTTTTAAGAGAAGTAAAAAATATCAGACTTGTTAGAAGCAAGAAACCTACAAACGCAAAGACAACGTCGAATAAACGGATGCCTCTTTGTTGTTCTTGTTATTGTTATTATTGTTATTATTATTATTATTATTATTATTATTATTATTAATGTTGTTTTTTATTAAAACATTTGTCTCTTTTGAACCATCAAAAGTCATCCTGCTTTTTATGGTTACTTCCCAACATGTTTCACTGGGTATGAAAAGATTGTGTTCTTCGGTTCCGTATTTCTTCAGTCAAAATGGCTATTGAAATGACGTACGGGCAGCAAAACATTACATTTTTAACTTTGTTATTTAAGATATCGTACGAAAAACGTGTCGCATGTAGAAAAACGTTTTACTCTAACTCTGAAATATTTTATGCATTTATTAAAAGCAGTAGGCATATTGACAGAAAAAAACAAACAAACAAAAAAAAAAACAGGCTGAACAGCGTTTCTGTTAACCGGTTTAAATTAACAACTCAAACGCGAATTCCTTTTCAATCAATACATTTAATTTAGTTATATTGAAAAACTATATAAAAATAGTAAACTAAATATCAAAACATCGGCAGGGCTACTACAGGGTTTTAAATGCATACTGGATCTGTCCAATTCAATTTAATATTAAGGTTTTGATTGAAGACATGAGATGCATAAAGTAATTAAGAACATGTTTGCAAAAACCATAGACATTTCTGAACCCAATCCAAAGTGTGTTTTACAATTATCTTAACTGGTCTGTAATAGTTCAACTAAAATAAATGTTTCTAAAAACAAACCAATGTGAGAAAAAAACAAAAAAACAAAACAAGCAAAAGTCCTTTTAAACACAAGCACAAAACTAACAAAAAATGGGTGTCCAAAAGTAACACAACAGTTAAATCCTAGGAATTTTATACGGTCTATAAGGGATTGCACATCCAATATATTTAAATGTAGATTCAATTCTTTAGATTAGCGATGCTTTGCCGACTTTGGCAGGCATTGGTCATGAACGGCTGAGGATAGTTGCTGTTCAAGTCATTAGAACAGAAACACAGAATAATTGTTTGTTTAACAATTCCATTTTTTTTCCTTCTGCATTTTCCCTTTCTGGCCCACAGTTAAGTGTATCGGAACACACGTATCTTACTTCAGAAGAATTCCTGTCTGTCCTTCCCCGCCTGCATACCTCAAATGCAGGGGGTCAAAGGGCAACAGGCCAGAGTCAGAGGACTTCCCATGGCAAGCCGGCCTTGTTCAAACAATTTGGGAAATTCTGGTTGGGGGATGGGGAGGAGAGCAGGGGGAAGGGGAGAGCTTTAAAGAAACCCCTCCCGGGATAATGGGAGATGGGGACAGCTTGCTCCAATCCCCAAACTGACCTCACCCCTTCCATTATACAAGAACTTTGACCATTATGATTGCAAAATCTAATCTAATTAAGGGAAAATCTATGTTTAACAAAAATTTTTAATTTGTAAGGATGAAAGTTAAACTCAAACCATGTAGTACTTTGATGAAAGAACCTCGTTTATTGTCACAGAAAATAAATTAAAATAATGGCCACACTGCTTCTCATCGTGTATTGTGGACGGTCCTGCCATCTGTCCGTCCCCATTCTGTGGGTCAACAAGAACAAAAACGACAGAGGGAGAAAGAAAAGAAACCCTACTGCCAGTCATTTTGTGGGCTTCCTAGCCAGAAATATTCCTATGGTTTTTATATGGTCCCATCCAACTTCCTGCAAACAATGTTCTCCGTTAGTCCAGAATTTCCTGGAATCCTTGTGGCCCTACCTGCTTCCACCTCAACACCCCCCCCCCCCCCAGAGCATGTGTGGCTCAGAGAAATAACTTGATCTGGTGATTTAGGAGCATTTAGGTTTTGGCATATGGGATACCCATGATGCCCCTCATTATTTCAGTCAGTAACCACCGTCAACCCCCCCCACACACACACTTATCTCGCTGTCCCACCGAGAAAGGACTGGGAGCCAGGGTCTGTGGTAAGGTGGTGTGTGACCGTTTGTGTGTGCACGTGTATGTGGGAAGGGTGGAAGCAAGTGTCCAGTTATTACCTATTACGTATCTATACAGACTTTGCAACAACGCTGGCCATCATATATTTTATTTGAACTATACCACATATTGCCTGTACAGAACACATTCTGCCCGATGGGAAAACACAAAGCAGAGGTGAAAAAAATGTCATCATTATCCTATAACACGAGGTCCAATACTAAAGTGGCTAATGCTATAAAACATTTCAAAACATGTAAGAAATAATACACCAATTACGGTTTAATACTGTGACTCCACAGTATGCTTACAGTCTAGCTTTCAACATGAACCACAAGCAGTCCTGCAGCTTGTGTGAGCTTTAGCATACCCTCTCAACGTCTAAAGAGGTTTGCACGCTTGTGTATGCTTTACAGGAGGTCTGGACTGGACGAAACATCAAGGCAAAGACCTCAGTTAAATGAAGTATACCAACTAATAAAGACCTAATTTTCAGCTTTCTCAGCAGTTGCCTTCTTGATGCTGCCTAATTCTCACCATTGCTGGGTGGAAGGGGGCAAAAATTAACAATGTGACCATGTTTAGAGTGTTCCACTGCCTTTCACGATATAGGTACACAGTGACTTCTGTCAAACTGCTGTTCTTACTACAGGGAATAACCAGCTGGGGGACTGAAGAGGGAGTTTGTTATTTGTTCAGGTACACATTAAAATTTTCTATCTGTGAGGCATGTTTACATTTTTACACACTCACACCCACACTCTTTCACACACACACACACGCACGCAAGCACACACACGCACACACACCCACACACACACCCACACACACACCACAGAGGAGTGAAATGTAAAGGGGGGCGGGGGTGGCGCAGAACCATACTATGACATTGATCCTCGCCCCGCACCGGAAACCAGCATAAACTTCTATGCCTTACATGTCATAGACAAGCACAGACTCACATAGAACAAGACTGTCTCGACCACCTGCAAGATAGCGCAGAGCTTGGTTTCTGCTCAGGAAGGAGAAGGACAGTGTTGACAATATGCATTTTGTCCCAAACCATGTCTCTACCCCACAGGAGACGGTCATCACAGTAATAACCTATAAAACTCTTCATCCCAAGCCATCAGATTGGACCACTCGCTGTAACTCTGACCACACCAGGTCATAATCAAGAAAGCAACAAGGAATCTCTGATGGAAAATCCAGTCTAAACTAGTTTGGATTAAGAGACGGCCAAGCTAGGTTAATGTGGTTTTAACGGATCAACCCGCTACCAGTTACCTGCTACCACGTCCCAAAACATAGGTCTAGCTGGTGACCAGCTTGAACTGATCATCCTGCATTTCCCGCAACGATATCATCAATAAAAAAAACAAGCGCAAAACGATTAAGGATGCACAGTCCTCGCCACCGCAATTCGGGACAGGTGCGCTCACTTCAAATAAGATCATCTACGAATAACCCAACACAAATCAAACAACAATCCATTTTCAGTGTACAACCACCGGCGACTATCATCCCTCCACCAGCCCCGAGCTAAAGGTGCCTTGCTTTCAGAAGCTAATGAAACAGTTGCGCGAGGTATGTATAAACAGCACTTTTCTAAACGCAAATGTAAAATATATCTGCATTGAAGGGCCTGCATTACATCCATTCATCTTCTGTCTGCCGATAGTATCGTAACAGTGAACAATGGATACCTATTAACTACCCTTACCGATATGTTTTGCGTTTTATAGGCTTTGAAAACACAAATGCTATTTCTATAATTTCAATAAATACATAAAAAAAAAACATAAATACAACAAGAAACACACATATCGGAGGTAACAGTGAATATAATTTGTTTTACCTCTTACAGACGCCTGATCCCAGTAATAAACCTTTCACTGGGATAAAACACTTTCATGATCTCTTTTGCCACCTAGGGGTACATTTACAGTAATGCGTTCAGTAGGATGAAGTCTAAGGGACGTTTTAGCTGCACGAAAGCCCTTACGATCACCCTTATCTCCGGACTTGTCGTGTACAAGAAAACTGAATTGAATTCGTGTGATGAAAATACGTCAGTATCTTTACACATTTACGTGTTGCTTGGTTTTCTTTTTGCCTAGTGCTCTCAAATCATTACTCGTGGAACTCCTCCCCTGTTCGTGGAATCCACCGTCAGTTACAAACATTGTTGTACATCCAGGTCGCAACCTACCGAGGAGCATTAACCTGGTACTCATTAGTGACCAACACTACTATTAAGGTTCGGGAAACGTCACATGGTCATTCCTCGATATCCACTTTTAAACTTAGAAATCTAGAGAACATCCAAACAGCACGGTTGTTTGAACGGCTCTGAAATGTTATCTTTTGGGAAGTCTTTCCACTTATTGCCAAACCATTCCCTTAGATTTCAAAAACCTAAACCTAGCCCTAACCCTAAATCTACATCAACACAATGACACTGGATTCTGTTTAAATGAATTCAATTGTTATTCGAATATTCCGTTAATATATAATTAAATAAGCGGCAGTTATTGATATAAGGACGAAGGGTACTTGCTTCAGTAATTAACTATACATTGTGTGTATAAAGAATGCAGGATTGCACAATTACTTTAGGCTTTAAGGAAAACTCATAGACACAACAGTGTAACCTTAAAATGTAATTAAAATGCAATAAAATGTATGTTCTTCCCTCGCGAAAAATATCTGATCCACACAATTCACTGCTATTGGACAACTCCCCTTATAAGCTCTCGTAATTTATCCATTATGGCAGTTCAATTGGGATTGGGGTTTGAGGAACTATTTATTGATGTATTCTCCACATTTAACACACTACTTATAAAATAGTATTATGCAAATAAATAAAATACAAAACGTTTCAGAGGCAACTGCAAACAAAGAGACTGATTTACAATCGGATCAAGACCTATCATCTGCCTCCACCTAGCGGTTGAATGATATATTACATATTCATTTGGCAGACGCGCAAACAGAATCGAAACAGCACCAGTGTATACAAGTATAAATTTGCACATTTGTATAAATAAGCTGAGACGTAGCCATGGGGTCAACATGGGGGGGAATCAAACCTGCGAAATAGCACATTTTTATGGGGATATGCCCCCCCCAATATATGTTATAATTACCGCCCTGTAAATAAGCCTCATAAACATGAACTTAACATAATAAACCAACCTCTTAGCATATTCATTTTAATAATATGATTTTTCGTTTGTATTACACTGCGTGATCAATTACCATGCTCTAAAAAGAATTCCCACATCACGCTTATCCTTAAACTCACAACTTATTTAAATGTTTGAATGGCAGCTTGGCATTCAGAGCAACATTATTTTATTATAATTGCCATTTATACCGAGCCGAGCACATAAACCTATGTTTTAGTGAATGCGATAGGAGTGTTCGCTCCCACCATTTATTGAAATATATATTTTAGATTTTACAGGGAACAGTATTTTACGTGTGGCGTTAAAGAGCTTTCAATAGCTTTGTTTAAACTTTCAATCACCCAGTATGAAAAAAGGCCTTAAATTCAATTCTACTGATGCACTGAAATCCGCATTTCTGTCGCAAAAACAATTTTCCATATTTTTAAAGAGACGAACCACGTTTAGAACCTATTCTAGAGAAAAGGGCGTAAACGCTGCGTGGCCACTGGCGAGAGGAACCGGGGGGAAAAGCAAGTTCGACCTCTCCAGGCTCAATCCAGAAGCAGCTACAAAAGGCAAATAGGTTTCCTTCCGGTCAAAGGTAAGAAGAGAAGTGATCAATGGCCATGGATCTGAATACCAGACAGTCCTGCCGCCCTGCATAAAAATGCATATCGCAAGTAATCAACGATTACCGCAGTTACGAGAGCGAAAGATGGTAGATGGTATAGTTGTATAAATAACATATCTTACATTATTTTGTACTATAACTATTTTCCAGATATTTCCCTCACCTAGCTACATTAACCGTAAAGGCAATAAAATAAAACACGATTTGGATTGTTACTGGATTCAACTCCCGGCAGAGGGCGCATGGTGGCGACAAACGTGCTTGGCAAATGGGTTAGGAATATTCCCTCGTTTGTGCGACAGGAGTAAATGAAATGTTCGTAGCAATTGGCTTTAGGTTGCGGAATTTAGGGATTTAACAATTCGAGTCTCATTACTTTGTTACAAATTATTTACTTTGCAATGCAGACCAATGCATAGGCCCATCACCACGCTGCAGTGGCAACGGCAAAACGTGTCCCGTACACATGAAGTGCATTGCTATAGAAGAAGGCAACTTTGAATTTGATGGGGGGTTGTTAATGAATAGTGTATAACGGGTTAGGGGTTTATTTTCTATAAGTCAACGGAAACACCCGTCTGGGTTTCTGGTGTCTCGTCTTCGGGCAATCGAGAACAGTCTTAGTCTCGGCACCGGTCCCGGGAACACCGGGAACAGATTCTCAAGAAATAAGAAATACTAGCAATGACGACGAGTTAATGTGTAGTAGAAATATTTTCATTTAAATTTCAATCAAATATTATTTTACCTTTTGCCAGTTCTAAACACATTGCAATGGCAACATAATATTACATTTCCGACAGTGAAAGAAATAGATTGGCTGATTGATTTAACTTTATTCTAAATAACTGTTTTGACATACACCTGCGCACAATTCATTATTTCATTATTATAACAGGGGAAGTTATCTGTACTAAATTTTGTTTAATGTTGTTAACAATATTAACATAATCGGCCAGACAAGCTTCTAGAGCAATTATATATATATATATATGTTTTTTAAATTATTTTTATTATTGTTTTCCATTACTTTTTCTTTTACTGTCTTCTATTCTTCCATCCAATGATGCAGAAGCTTTGCAGCCAGAAATGAGACTCAATCTAGACACCTGCCAAGGATCCACAAAAGGAGAAAAATCATCTTGTCATTGCACACGCCCCTGACAGCACTCTGTGTTTAACAGGTTGCTCTTCAATCCTCAGCAGTAATTAGCTATGAGAGGAGGACACACACACACACACACACACACACACACACACACACACACACACACACACACACACACACACACACACACACACACCCTCGAGGCCTAAGCAGGGTGATTAGAAATGGTGTTCTTGGCCCCCGGGGGATGATCACGGCTATTGATAAAGTTTCAAATAGTTTCCTCATCAAAGGGTTGCCTGTTAGCACGATAATCGCCCTTGAGGCAGGCCTTTGTTGCCCATAGCGATGCTCACTTGACCAGGCATTCCTCCCAGGTAAGCCAATGGCTGCTGGGGAGCGAGGCAGGTGCAGGGATCAGGAGTGAGGTCCGACAGCTGACCCCAGAGGGGTGCCTCACTCTGGCTGCCATTCCAGGTGACTTGGCAAATTCAGGCTTCGGTGATTGAGGGGAAGCAGTCTGTCAGGGTTTTGTGTAGTACAGAGCAAGGCATGGACCACTGTGGATTTCTCCAATGTCCAAGGGTCAAAGGTTACAGAGGACGGGGGACATGTGATGCAAATGTGAAGTGCCTATTTAAGAAGTATGAAACTGAAACTGAAAATCTATTAGAATGCTTTTGAACCCAATGCCTTTTATGCCTCCCATCACTGATAAAGACGGAAAAATTCAAATAAAAAGTGAATTTGCTTTCAAAATATTTACTGTTGAAATATAAACTATAATTTGTCAGTCAGCTACTATGTAAAATAGTAATTTGCTACTCATTGACACAAATTATTATTTGTTTCCGGAAAAATCGTATTATAATTCAAAGACATTTTTTTTGTTTGTGTCCTTAACCATAAGATAAATCATAATAAATTTTAAGGCTTAGGTTGCGTAAGATCTGGTAAGATGAAGGGAAGGTAGAGTAGCCCAAAAAGTTTTGTTCTCCAGACTTGGAGAGAGCCCCCCGGTGGTCATCTGGTGCATCTCACTGCCAGCTCGAAACTGCAGAGAGCTTCCTGGCGTTCTTCAAGCGTTTCATGACCACGCTGAGTGTAGAACACCTTAACGTGGTTTGTGATTGCATTTAACCAAGAAAATCATGGCTGCAACTAAACACAGTTTTGCTCTCTTATTTTAAAGCACAGTTAAAATTCAGAAACAATTTGCACTGGTATGTCTTTTGATCCCATCCGTTCCAAATTGTCAATACCTTTGTAAATAACTACAAATACATTTTCTGTAACATCCAGTATTTAAATAACCAGTGAAAAAACACATCTAAAAAAAACAACAACTAGTGAGTAAGAAAATGTGCTTATGCAATGGTGCAAAAGTGTGTTCATGCCGTTGTTTATGTTAGCGCACAACTCCTTTCAGTCCGTATCTCTGAATTTCCTATCTTTATAGCATTTATAAAATATACATCACCTTTTATGAAATTGGCCAACTGTCAGAAAGGGCTCACATGATATTGCTTTTTCTTCCCCAGAAGACCGAGGCAGTGGCCCAATAATTACATCACACGTGCAAGAGAAATAAATTGAATGCAGTTATATACTGTATACTGTAAGGCATATTGGATCGATTCGGAAATAAAAGAGGGGATTTTGTGTTTGATGTGAGCACGAGGAAGGGAGTGGCGACAAACCGACATCTCTGCATTTTCCTTTTGTTCCACGCAGGAACGATTGTCCAAATCAACGAGTTCAACAAGGCAACACTGCTCTAAAAAAAAAAAAAAATGACATCAAGAGGGAATTTAGGTTTTACAGAGAGAAGATGAAGAAATACGATGAGGATTAGGGCTGAAAATATTCCATCTGTTCATTCGTCGGTTGGCCCTAAATTGGCCGCTGAGAAATTGTGTTTTTCGACAGCGTGACTGGAGATGCCAGGTGCAGCCAGGTGCAGCCAGGTGCTGCCAGGTACACGGGCGTCTGCCAGGTGTATGTGTGTGAGACTCTGAGCGCCTCTCGGTGCTTCACCACAGAGTCCTGCTGCTCCGGTAAGAGCTAAGGCCCACCTTACTTAAATGGAGAAACATTTACATTTACATCAAAGACTCATAACAAAAGAAAATGAAACACCGTATCATAGTTGGTCTCTATGGAAACAATAGTATATGGTGATGAAAAGTGAATGTGGCTGGGAAATCACATCATAAAACACGCATACAAAAATAATGGCATTGATTGATATTATA
>JAOYSI010005197.1:0-13710 GCA_025775065.1 Hiodon alosoides
AATCCTCCTGTGTCCTCCTGTCTCTGCCCCTTTTCACTCTTACCTTTCACTTGCTTAATGTTCACACATTCCCAGGATGCCAATACTCCCTCCCGCCTCTTGGTGTCTCTCTTACAAAGCAGCCGTCTTTTTCCACCAGTTCGGTGGTCCCATCTCCTCCTTGGTTACGGCGCCTCTCGTTTCCCTGACCCGAACGCACTGACCGTGCCCTAGCCTTCTCTGCATTCTGTAGCAGTGTTCCAGTCTTCCTGCTCTCTCCCCTCCCTGCCAGGCGGAGAATATTCTGCTGCTGGAACTGGACTTGCCGACCAGGACCACTAAGGAGTACGAGGAGCCAGTGATTGCAGCCAAGGTGGTGGCAGTGCTGGAGGACGCGCTTCGGGACGAGGACGAGATCCAGGTCGACGCCTCCAGCTTTCACAGTGGCGGTCTTGCGTCTGTCGGTGCTAGTAACACTAAGAAGCCAAAGTCGAGGTGAGGTGACCCGGGACAGTGCTGTCCGGCTCCAACTAGTTCTAGTGTAATTTCTAGATGTTGTGGTTTAGGAATATGGCGGTTGGTGTACTAGGCTGTGATAAGGGTTATGTTGAGTTTAACCCACACAACTGTGTAAATTATGTAAAATTGTAATTGATTCAATTTCTTTTTAAATGGAGCCCGAACCAATACCAGAGATTATACGTGATAATATTGACCCCTGATTTCGTTCCACTGCTGTGCCGTCTGCAGCCTTGCTCTTCAGCCATCTTAAAAATGCCAATGAAAAGAGAAAAGATAATAAGCACCAGTGTAACTTCAGTTTGAACTTATTTCGATTTTGTTTCAAACAGTTACGTATTTAATTTATTATTATATAAAATAAACTGGTCCCCCTGGCTGTTTTGCCAAGGTGGCTAGTTTTAGGTTAGAGTAGCCATCTCCCTCTGACGAAAATCCCTAACATCAGACAAAGCTTCTAATCCTTTCAACTAAAATGATTTGTATAATCAAATTGTATTTGTATTTGAGTGTTAGTTCGCTGAATTGCTAAGTACGTTAAGTAGCTCATTTACTATCCACATGTTTACCAAACAACTGTGTGCTTGTAGATAGTGCAAATGAATAAATACTGTAGCAAACTGAACAAACGATACTTTTGACTGTCAGATTTCGTCAATGCATATGTTCGCAGGTTATGACTTGCAGACCCTGGCATTGGCGTTAACGTCATAATCATCCGCGAAAGAGCTCCCTCTAACGGTCTTTTAGCAAAATGCAATGGCATGGAATTTACTAAAATAATTTGTGTGTGTGTATATAATTATCCGTGGTATAAATGTCAATAACGACATTGTTTTAAAAAACATAACGTCAGGGGATATCAGTAAACTTATGAATCAGACTTAAATATGGAGAATAAATGTATGTGAATAAAAAAAAACTTTTCTGCCCGAGTACAGGTTAAAGGGGAATCCTCCAAAAATGAATTAAAATGTGCTTTTGTTTTCATCCTCAAACCAGCAGCCGGCCCAAGACGGGAAAGAAGGCGGGCACCCCCACCTCTGCACAAAGTCCCTCCACCTCAGGACCACCCCTCTACCCACAATCCCGTGGACTGGTCCCTAAGTGACCACCTGGGTTCCTTGCTTTTCTGACGCCTCCCGTTGCACAGAGAGGCGAGGAGTTTTTTTCGGTACAGCCTTCCCCAATTTATATATAGCTTGGCTGAATCTTCTGACATTAAAGGGAGCTCCAGCCCAATGTATCTCTTTCTCTACAGACCATTACTGTTGATAGAATTTGTAAAATGTATTCTGAGGACCACAATGAAATCCTATGATATAGAACTGATTTTAAATATCACTGTACTACAATGCAAAAAATAAATAGCCTCCAGAGGGTGTTCAGTGTTGATAAGAAAATGCTAATTTAAAGTTGGAGATCTCCTCAGGCACTACTTCTACAGCATAGTGAGTTGAACAGTACTTGCGCTCCTGAACTGCCAGGGCGAGTGCAACTTGAATCGCACTGACCATGCAGTGTGTGTTAAAAGTAAGCTCCAGATGCTTTTGGAGAGGATAGCAGAAAGTTACTCCTTGTGAGGATTGACAGGGCGGTATTCAGGAGAACATCTATCTATCTGGATGGGACAGCGTCACTGGTGACGCGTTACTCGATTCTGTTGCAGAGAGGGCAGTGTTTTCACATTGGTCCTACATTATTATTTTTAAGCATTTTTTAAATATACGTTATGAAGCGTAGGTCCAACGGAATGGTCCTGCGCTCACTCTTCCCGCCGCTGGCTTGTTTCCGTGATGGACCACAACATTACTCTGACCACCAACCTTTCCGATGACTGGTTTGCTTCCCTATTCACTCCTCTTTATGCCATCAACCGTTTGTTCTCCTGAGTACTGTCCCCCCCACCCCCTCCACTTACCCGCTGTTTGCTGCTATTATACTGTAATAACTCAAATAAAACACTCTGTATATACTAGGACACACGAATAAACAGTCCAGCATAATTTGTTTTTCTCCCATTTTATTAAAAGTTAAAATAAATATTATTCTAGACACAACTTGCATATGTCACATGTTCTAACTTATTACCACCTTTTAGTTGTATTTTTAATATTGGTTTATTTTATAAAGACGAATGTAGATTTTGTTTTTCTTGGAACTGACTTGTTTTTATAAGATTTGTATAGTTTATGTATTTTATGTAAAAACTTATTTTTGTGTATATTTTGCGTTTCTGAAATATACTATGACATGACATGGTTAAAAAAACAAACTGATAGCTTTACATTGCATAATGTTCTCTGAGCGGGTTAATTATTTCATTCACAATGTTGGCTTGCCTGTCCTTTAAGATCCTGTTCATTTTTCTGAGGTTTTGAATTTGATTTTAAAATGGAAAAATAATTAAATGAGCATGCCAGCAAGCGTGGCCTGCTTGCAGATGTGATTAAAAAAAATATTTAGATGAACAGACTTTTCCTCCTCCTGACCCGACATTGCAATTGACCAGAAAGAAGGGACATTCACAATTCATGCTTACCGACCGCTTGTGGGTTAGTCTTTTTAAAAGGACGTACACCCTCTAAAACCCCCTCTTAAAGTGGAAAACAGTTTTGTACAGCATGATTTGAAATGTTGTAATATTTTAAGAGAATAATTCAAATGTGAATGAGTGTAGTTCTCAAATGGTACTGCAACACTGTCTCTCCTAACTAGTCATATCCACTGAACCCAGACTCTGGTTTCTGATGAGAGGAAATTTCTCAGTGTAATCAGTTTTAGGAATATTAAGATTATGTCCAGGTTTCATACTGTATGCTTGACTTGGAATGCTTGAACCTCCTTGATGTATTTTTCCCAGTTTTTTCTTTTCTTCATTAAAGGTAGGAAAAAACAAGAGACTTGTGTTAATATATACTTGTGTACGGTTTCTAAAGCATTGTACATTTTAAAGCTTTCATTGTACTAGGCTAGGGGAGTTTACATTAATAATAGGTCAGAAACAGGACTCTAGATCAGCCGGAATTCTTCCAGACAAGGATTCAACAAGGTGTGGGAAACTTGGACGTTGGTCCGTGCTGATTGGATGGCTGCATGCGCTTGCTGCAGATTGGACGGCGGTACATTAATTCTGCATATCGCCCCAAAGATGTCCCCACGCGTATTGTGGCGCTGGAGGCTGTGCAGGCCACTCAACTAAAGGAGCCCTAATGTTCCTGGGACTATACTGAGACCATAGGTGCTTTGTGAGAATTTTGAATGAATTTTCTAAATGAAATTCTGTATTTGCAACATTAAAGATATTAAAACGAGTCTTTTATTTAAGAAATGTTCTTATATTCTTATATAAGTGAATCAACTCAATAAAATGACATAGGTGAATTGGAGCACATCTTTTCCAAAGTATTATATGTGACCTTTTGGCTCAACTATTATTTCATAATGTCAGGTTCAGCCTGACGAAGCACAAGGATTAAAATTTGATGAAATCTCACAATAGTCAATTCGGAAATTAAAAATGTACTTTGAACTGCAATTTCAGCCGTTTCCAGAAATCGCCTATCCCTCACTGTCCATGCCTCACCTCAACTTTTATTCATGGTGTTTAAAAAAAAAAAAAAAAAAAGTATATATATAAACATTTTGTTTTAATTTCTTTAAATAATATTTTTTGTTTATAAAGAGCAGTCACTTTTATTTCTTTAAGGAGCATCTCTCATTACAAGTTATATTTTCAAAAGTACATTTACATTTGGCAAACACAGTGAACCTAAGACACTTCACAGTCAGAAAACCTGTAAGACTAGTTCCCTAAGCAGCGCAAGGTTAACGCGATTCACATGTGACACTCAAGCTACTCAAGCAAATGTGTTCTCTCTGAAAACAAAACACGAGGGGTTATAGGTCTCACTGAGCAGAATCGGTCATCAAACTACTGGGAAAAACACACCCAAAAAATGTGTGAACCAGTACACTTATGATCAGAAATACACACTAGCAAGTTCACACAAATGCCTGCAATCAATGCCGTTTTCTAAAACAAAGGGTTCTAGTACTTGCACATTTACAATACTGTTCTATTAGCAATTGGTGTATTTTTACACCATATTTAGCTGGTTAATTTGGGATGCATCCCAACTGTTTAAAAAGATGATTATAAATCTGAACTAAACATCACAAAAATGTAAAGAGTTTACACTTCTGACATTCTTACCAAAAAAAAAAATATATACACCTGTCTTACATAATTCTATCTGCAGTTGGAAAGAATAACTTATCACTACCTGCTGCCAAACAATTCTTGAATTCACACACACACACACACACACACACACACACACACACACACACACACACACACAAGATGCTGGAGTATTTCATAGATACTAGCTAAACAGCATCTGTTATCTAGGTGGAATTTAATCTCTTCTGTTACGTGCTACTGCCTGTCTAACAAATCTCAACAAAATTACCTCCCTAGACATAGTGCTCTCCCTAGACATTTCTCAGTTTGACTGACTTAAGGAGTGTGTAAAGTCAAATTCTAGGCCTTCCAGGCCAGCTAATGTTAGTCTAAGACACGGCTGACATTGAAAAGCAAGAGGTCTGGGCCATACATTTCACTTCACTCCAAGTAAACCCAATTTACATTAGTTCCATTCCTTTTCACATGGTCTAAATCTAGGTGTTCACTAGTTTACTATCCGTTACAGTCAGGATCCAGCGCCTTTCTTTCCCTTAGCAATTGGAATTTTATTTGCAAAATAAGTACGTCAGCTGTACCTGGAATGAAATCTTTATACAGAAAATTATATGCTGATAGCACACACATTGTGCTTAAGCAATGAAATCCAAAAGTCCTTAAGTTCTCAGAAATAGTGGTGCGAGAGGACTTCCTAGCGAAACGATTTTTAAAGTTCCAACACAGACCCTTCAGCTACCAAGTTAGCTGCACCATATGGAAAGTTGCTCAGCAGGCACCGTAAGACGGGTAAGCATTAGCCAAACATGGTAATAAAACATCAATCCAACGAATTCCACTTCCTCCCATAAACAAACACTTTTGTATCCTGTAAGGGCAATGCAAAGGAAAGGTTGGAGAGGAACCGGGAGACGGCAACGGGGGACTTGTTCACCGGCGTGGGTTCCCACACCTACAGCACTGAAAAGCTCCTCCTAGCTCAAATGGCAGCATCGAAGGATGCTGGGCGTCTATTTCTCTCTGTAGTAGAGCAAGTACATTTTCAGAGGTTCAGGTAAAGGCAGGCTGAGGATTCTCTCTCTCAGCACGTTGACAACAGGTTCAGACCAGAGTTCTCGGATTTCCCGCTCTTCCTCATCCTCGTCTTCCTCGTTGGCCGGGCCCCCGGCCCCGACCTCCTCAGCTCGGTTGCAGTTGTTGTTGTCGTCGATGGGGCCCGGGATCATGCGGTTGGCAAAGGCGTGCTTGCTGGCTAAAAGGACCGAGTCCACGCGGCGCCGGTGCGTCCGGCGGCGCTTGAAACGCTGGCCGTTCCTGGACGGGCCTCCTCCCCCCACCACGGCCCTGGCCCCAGCCAGCCCAAGCCCGCGCTCACGATCCGGCCCCACGCGCATCTTCAGGGTGTGGCGTATGCAAATCCGGGCCAGATCCTGGAGCGCACGCACTTCGAACATCGCGGCTTCACAGGTTAAGGCAAACAGGCACATCCCAGCACAGAGAAGGCGGTTTCAAAGACAAAAGGAAAGAGAAAGAGAAAGGAACAAAAGTACACGTTAATCACGTGCATGTGCATGGAGCGGACTTTACAATTACTGAAACAGGAGTCTAACTAGTGGATGAAATACAATACCTAGAAACACATACCAAAACTGTCAAGTGGTTTTACCCCATAATGAATATTTTTGACTGTAGTTCATATAGTGTCAGTATTTAAATACATACGTAGTGGGACTATTCTGGGTTTGCTGTTGTCCCTGCTTTTTGGCAGGACCAGTGGCGCGAAAGAGACGGCAATTATCTTCTTCGTCTCCCAGGTGTTGTAACCAGTGCGGGTGATCTTGGTCAGCTGCAACGAAACAAAGTGATAAAAAAAAAGGGGAAAAATAAATCCCAGGGTGCCAGCGTTTTTCTAGTCCTGGGCCTGGATCTTGGCATGAGACTCACCTTCTCCTCCAGGGGCAGTACCAGGATACCCCCCACCTTCAGCAAGCTTTTCATGTAGCTCTCATGCTCCCTCTGAACCCCAGCTCCGCAGTAGACTCTGTCGTACTGCCTGCAGTCTGGGGTGATCTCCAGACAGTTTCCAACCACAAAGGAGGGTTCACAAAACTCAAACCTGCATTAAGAAACAAGGGCGTCCATGCACAGCACAACGCACAGTTCAAAACACACAAGAGCACAAAAAAAACCTAATACTCACGCAAACGGTCGTGTGATTTACACGTGTGAACATTGCAGGACTTCACTAAACTACGCATTTACACACAATCCCATCCCTTTCTTCGCTGTCCAGGGAAATCTATCTGTCCCCTGCTGAACAAGACCAAGGAAACATCTGAACTCAAATTGAGCAATTAATCCATAATAAAATATTATATATTTATAATTTATAATAAGGCAAGTAACACGTTCAGGATAAGCTTTGCATGACTCTGTATATCCCGCATGGGGTTTTTCACTTATCTGCTTTAGTGCTCTAAACAATGCTTTCAAGTTTGTCCCCAGAAAGATAATTTAACACAAAACGCACAACCTACAGAACACAGCGATATCAACCGAAAATCACACGATTCAGCGAATGACCGAAACTGATTTTTAAATGAATACATTTGCTTGTACCTCTCCAATTAGCTTCTCAGTGATATTTCTCTCTGTGACAAAGACACAAGTGACCTGCTCAGCAGACATTGTGCCAGGCGAGAGAGAGGCAGGAACATGGAGGAGGACACAGAGCAGAGCAGAGCAGAGCGCACCCTTTCAGGAGTACCCACTTAGCTCCTCGAAAACTGACAGCCGTTAACCACGGGATGTGGGACCGGGAGAATATTTCTCACTTGTCGAAACTGTTGCTGGTTTTGATGAAGAAGTCCAGTTTCTGACAGGCGTAGTCAACGACGTCCGCATGCAGCTCCACCCCATGATTTACACCAAACGGACCTAGCCAGGGTGAGAGCGAGAGCGAGAGCGAGAGCGGTTCAGATGAGAAAAGGGCTTCAGACAACACACACGGCTTTGTTGGGAATTTCATTCAAATAGTGCTTTCTTTTGAAACTAAAATTGAATAATAAGCGTAACCAAAAATAAAATGACAAGTAAATTAACTGAAGCTTCTGGAAGCCACAAAGAGTGCGATATTATGCACTGATTTAATTAGCTATAATATACTGCCAACTAGGGACTAGCGACCAACTACTGTTCTTAATGTTGCTTCACTGATTCCGTCTCCACAACACGCTACGTACTGGACATAAACAATACATTGCTCTTATCATATTGTATTTCTGCCACGGGTGTGATCATTTGCGTTTGTGCTGGAGGGAATCCCGCCCAGTTGTCATTGCGCCATGATTCAGATTAAACTTGCATTCTCTGGGTAGACATTCGGGAGGTCCCAGAACTCTTAGTTCCTGTTAGTTAAAAAACGCAAGATGCTTTACCCACGAGCTTTGAGATGACTGCACTGGAGAGATTTTTCTGAGGCTCGGCGACCTGCTATGCAAGGACGCGGGAATGGGTTTTGATGTGGGTGAGGAGAATGGTCTCATCAGGAGCACTGCATAACCTATTTGCAGCTCTTTTCTGTCTGTTTCATTGTCTGTTCATGTCTAAGCAACCTTAGGGCAAAAATATTACTGAACATCACATACACCGAGAATCGCTTTTCAATACCAAAACACTATAGGTTTTTGATAATGCCATTACTTCTTTCACTGGTAATTGCTTTCATCTTTTCACTGGTGAACACACATATCCAATAACAAATTTATTTCTAAATGGTTTTCAGCAGCATACAAAAGCCTATGAGGGAGCGTATCAGAACCTGGACTGAATACCACTTACCTAGGCTATTCGCTAAAATGTATCGTATTTGCCCTTAGAATGGATAGAACACAGTGTAACAATGTCATTACATGCAATTCCAAAAACATGTCCGCTCTTTCTGGAAGGGCAACATAATTAAAAGGCTATAATTATTTTGCATGGAAAGGCTAACTACATTAAAAAGGCTACTTTGAAAAATGAAACACAATAATATAGCCTAGAAAATATTTTTTAGCATTTGGGGAAAAAAAAAAAAAGGGGGGGCAAAAAATGATTTCATGCTTTGTTCAGTTAATGGACTGAAAATAATGAAACATCTCACCTAGTATGAGTCCCACCATTGTGTTCAAGTAGCCGGTACCACTGCCCAGGTTGAGGAAGGACAGGCCAGGCTGCAAATCCAGGGCCTCCATCACCTCTGAGTAGATGCAAGGCGCTGACAGGTGGATGTGGCCGTGTCTCCAGGCCAGGTCTTTGTAGGCGTTGTCCCGGAACTCCTCCAGGTAGTAGTCAGCGCGGTCTATGGCCCTGAAGGCCTGCTCTACTAGCTCGGAGCGGATGTAGTGCGCCTCCTTCAGGTTGTCAATCAGCTCATCGTTGTCCTCCCCTGCGCTCACGGCTCCTCCCATTTTGGCTGAAACGGGAGGATGCTTTGTGCATAGAGGCACAGAGCATGGAGAAAATATTTTGGAATCTGCTTTTTATTTTTCTCCCCAGTTGTGCGATTGCATCTCGGCTCGTTGCTATGACTCCCTCAGCGCAGCTTGGTCTTCTCTGACCCCAGCTGCTTCTTTCCACTCAGCAAGCTATACGGCTAGCATCAGAAATTCATCGGTGATCCGAGGAGGCACGTCCTTCTCGACAGTTCTGCTAGGCTACAGACCCTTGAAGCTGCTAGGAGACACTCGTTACTGATGAGCCGAGAGTAGCCCTGCCGATTTAACCCACGCTAGCCCAGGCGTCACACTGCCTCTGTACTCTTCCAAGGCACAGCCTGCTAATGACACATGCTTGATTCAAACCAACAAACTCCGCCTCATAGGGCTGATATGGGCAGGAGGCTTTACTGACTGAGCCACCGGGAAGCTGAACAGATGTATACTTTAAAGACTCCAAAAACTACAATTGAAGTTGGAGACAGTCTTGATTTAGCCAAGGCAAAAATAAACTAAATTATATATTCAAACCCAACAAACACAGGGGTTTCTCGCCTAAGAAAAGTCATGTTGTGAATAGTATCATAACTTTACACTTGGAAGCACTTCTTATTATCACTTTCAATATTATTACGCATGCACTAAATTGACCTCAATCCCTGACATAAAGTTTGAAACATCTAACCATACCTCTTCTTTTGTAAGAGACAACAAAATAACAGCAAACAAAGACATGCATATCCGTTTACAAAAATATTATAGTCCGTCTGTCCAGTGTTGTATTTGCATGATTGTGAGAACTGAAATTTGTAATGCCTACATCTATATTCAGTACTTAAATACTAATGATCAATAAATTCGATATTCTGCCTTTATGATGTACAGCAAATATGAGCTATACGGATATATGATATTACGTTTTAATTAAAGTTGTTGGCGCTGTCATTCACATTTATGTCCATTTTTAAACGTACTTCCGCTAAAAACACTTTGGACTGACACGTGGTTGTACAACCTGTGGGTGCCGCTGCAGGACTTCTGACTACCTAGGTCCTGAATCAAATTTCTGCTGAAAAATGTTTCCTGCAATAAAATCGCGTACTGTACTTCCTGTGTTTTTCATCTAACGAACACCAAATATTAAGCTGCGCAACCAATATTCAAATTGTTATTTTACAAAAAATAGTCGTATTGCCATACTTTTCATGCTCCACAAAGGAGATAACATAATCAGCGTCGAAACAAGCGCTATATTTTTGCTCAAATTTTCTTCATTAACTCGCTAGCCTTGATAACACAATAAAGCTGATTCAACATCGTAATATTATAACTGCATTAAAAAATAATTAGCTTGTAAAATGCCCGGCCAATCTCACCGTTGTTTTTTGTCAATCGTATGTTAAACCGGAAATCTGAAAATAAACAATAACCCGATAGTCAATGGAAGTTCCGCCACATAGTGAACAAAAGAACTCGTCATAACAAACAGCATAATGCATAGGGAAATTAAAAGCATTCTTTTACCAATATGTTGTCAGCTTCAGTTGTTATTTCTTTGTGAGTTGTTTGTCCTTTTTCCCCTTTACCAAGCCTAGGTTCAGAAACGTGAAACAGGCACCAGACAAGATGTAAACATTAACCAGCTGACAGTCCAACGTCACGTACAATAACTCACCAAACGTAGAATCGAAAGATATTTAAAAGGCATTCCACTACTAGCAGTGTAATCACATTAAATCCACACGCCTAACCAGATATTTCAGAAATAAATTATTTTTAAGCAGAGCAGGATTTTTCCAATCAAAAACGCAATAACATGTTTGTCATTTTCACTTCTGCTTGTACTGGGCCTGGGCACGTTTTTTACGTCAGCTTGCAGAAGTATCACAAAAACACGCTGTTAATATATATTATTGTAAGTAGTAGTATTGATACGTATTATTTCCATTGTTGTTATTGACACTTTTGTTTTAACACAAATTATTATTAATAAGAATTATTATTTCCCACACGTCGTCTTTGAAGTGAGAACATCCCTTAACTTGCTGAAACACAACATGGCGATATTTCTGCCTTGTTCTGTAGATTTCCATGACGATTTAAGATCGATGTCAATTCAGAGTGAAATGAATCTAATGTGTGGATTTCGCCTGGCTAACCCCCATCCCCCCCTGTGAATCGTGGGGAATACTAACATTAATTACTCAGGCGCGATATTGAGAGCTGACCTTATAGAAACAGATGGTGGATTGAGACTCCCTAATTTCATTTCTGAATCATCAAGCAGCTGGTTATATATGTGTGCGTCTATGAAGACTTTTCCTACTTTAAAGTGTAGCATATTTACCTTTAATGTCGGTAAAGTTAGAAGCATTAGCAAAATATAAATGTTTAATAATGTAAAAGGCCCACTTTGCAACCGTAATAACGGCACACAGGGATTTCAAATCTTAAAGCTGCCATCACCGCTTATTAGGTTTATAACTGGTGTTGTGTCGAAAACTGACGCCTTGACGAAATTAGTTTACTTGTCTCAAAGGAACTTTAATGACATTACAACAATGATTATATCTCAAGCCTTAGACGTTTAACAACATCAAACGACTCAAGAGATCTAGACGTGTATTTTTTCAAAAATAAAATAAAATAAAAATGTTATATCTCGTTTTTTCCAGTTAATTACACAGTAAAGGTTCATAGCAAATTCGGACTACAACGGGTTCAAATCAAAGAATAACCTCAAAAACACTCTTTAATGAAAATAATATTTCAACAGCTATATATTCTATTGACAGACAGAAACGTTCTGTGTCTCATTAAGCCCTTACATGTTGAAACTCAAATAGCATCATTGCATTTGGTGAGCTTCTAACCTTCAGTTTATAATTTTTTTTCAATTTATCTTGGCCACTCCAGTGATCCCTTAAAGTGCAGCAACGATCTGGGTCGCCTTGTTGAACTTATCAAACCCTGTTCTTCAGTGTTTCCGTCATATTTCTCCAGATGAGTGTTTCCCTCATCGGTTACTAACAATCAACCGCCACCAGCTCTGGTTCTTCAGGGTGCTCAACACTGGCTCTCCTCATTGGACACATGTAACCACTCCCTGGTGAGACCACTCACTGACGCTCATTTTAATTTGGTGTGGGTCCTCCACCTGCATGGAGCTGTTTAAACCTGGAGAGAGCATCAGCAATTGTATTCGGCACAATTGTGTGCTGTAAGTTTGCAAAATGCTCCATCCATTGAGCTAATCTTAATTCAAGTTTGCGAACATTTTTCTACCATCTCAGGCAGTTATGATGTGTCCTTATTATAAATGCTCTTCCCAGCAATTAGTGATTGAATAAAAGTTTTTTCTCGGTGTTTGGGATCCACCTCCACCAGCTAATATACACTGCCTAGGTCAAAAGTGGAGAACCGCTTTTTAGGAATCGTTCTTAGTGACGTCATTCAGCGTCAGTGCACACAGGCAAAAGTGTTCCTGTATAATGATGAGGTGTTATGGGTCGATGTACCTAATAAATTGGCCACTGAGTGTATATCTTTTTGACTACAATGATCCTGTGAAACCAACCCTCGTACCAAGACATTAACTTAAAATAAAAAAACACACGTTGGTTGGAGATAATGCAAAAAATGTACAAAACTACCCAATGTTGTTAAATTAATTCAGTGAATATCCATTGCCATATTATATCTACTGATCAAGTTCGTATACCTATCCTGTATTTCGTTTATTTTTTCTAATGTTCCTTTCTTCCACACACTCCAAAAGCTATAAAAATGTCGCTATAAAAACCTAAACATTAATTTATTAATTTATATGCAAACTAGGCTGGGACCAAACCTGAACTTTGCCTGCTAATCTCACTTTAAAAACACAAACTGTATTTAGCTTTTTCTAAATATTTTTCTAGGATACTTACAAAAAAAGAAAACGCCATTAAATGCAATTTTTATTAAATGCGATTAGCGGGTTATTTTGATTTGGTCCCATCTTAAGTTTCATATGAAATTTTAATTTTAATTTTAATTTCTTCATTTTCTTCTTTATTAACAGTTGGTAAGCAGATAAACACATGATGAGATTAGAGGCAGTAGCCAGAATGCTCCTGCTGAGAGCAGCTTTTTGTCACAAGAGAGTCCCTCCATCTGTCATTTCTTGCTCTCTGGAACACATTGACTCAAACATCAAATTCACCTTAACACATCTCTACTCCCTCTAACTTTCCTCCGTCATTAGCACTTGTGTGCAGGGTATGTTTGAATGGCGTGACAGGCGGACCGATTCATGTTGTACTGTTGTTGGTTTAGTGCACCCCAATTCAACAAAACTCCACTAAATTAATCAGAAATTAATCAAATGAATAGCAAGAGTCAGCGCGGGGGGGGGGGGGGGCCGGCCGCGGGGCCGTGGGGGGGGGGGGGGGGCGGCGGGGCGGGGGCGTGGATAGTGTTGCTCAAAGACGTTAAGAATCATACCCCTTAACCTCAGTGTACCAACTGCGACTCCAGCCAGGAAGACAT
>JAOYSI010005198.1:0-13708 GCA_025775065.1 Hiodon alosoides
CTACCTCTGCCTCTTCTTCTCCCTCTCCCTCTCCTGCTACCCCTCCCTCTCCCTCTCCCTCTCCTGCTACCCCTCCCTCTCCCTCTGTAGCTGGGGCACAGACACCAGATCATCAAAACTCTGACATACTCATGCACCCCTCCCCAGTTATTGACAGTATCCTGGTGCTTCAGGAGACACTGTAGGGAACTGGATACTGAATCCAGTTAATCAGCATGTTTAACTGCACTCATTTCTGCAGTCAGCTGTCCTTAACACTCTTTCCTCAGATTCTTCTCATGTCCCTCTCCTTGCCACTCTAAACCTCTCTTGTCAATTAAATTGGCGTTATTGGCATGACAAAACTTATTTTGTGCTGCAAAAGTAAATTTGAGTAAATTTTTTAAAAGGCTGGCAAAAACAACAAAAATGGTAATAACTCCCGACTATCAAGGTCCCACCCCTAAAATAAAATAGGTTTAGAACAAACAACAGCTCTTTACTATAAGGAAATAATTGACATATGCACACTATGCATAGACGTCACAAGCCTCTTGCAACACATCGGGTATGCACACACTGGAGATGAAAGTTCTGAGGGAAAAAAAAACATTTGGTCTCATATCCAACATATGGTTCTTGGCCTAATTGTCCAAGGAAAAGGTTTGTAAACCATAGGCTTAAGAAAACCACTCTAAAATTGAGTGGCTTCAGGGCCTACGTAATTCACATGCGTGCCTTAGACGCCCACTCATCTTTAAACACCCACAACTGATACAGCCTCCTACAGGTCCTCATCACCTCTGTGGCGCTGCTGAGTAACTTGATTGACAGCATAAAGGCACCTGTCATGAAGCCGGCCCACGCTCCAGACATAAAACTGGATATAAATACACCCAAAACGGTTTCAAAATATGAGAAGATAATCTAATAAAAAGAAAGTAATCTTCAGAAAGCTCTGAGCAACAAACTCAGCACAGCAAATATACATATATATTTTTGAGCCCGAGTTTAGAACAGGTCCCATGTAGGAACATCAGCACAGCTGAGCACGTTACTTCCCATAAATTAATTTATCAATCAAGCAGACAAAAAAGCAGCAATTACCATTAAATTGAACTAAAAACTGCAATTAATGGGAAAAAAAAACATTCAAACAAACAATCAGACTGCTTAATCATTCAGTTTTTTACAAATACATTGTCCAAGCGAAGGTCTTACTCTGTCACAGTACCCCAGGACAATGAACGTCAGACCTGTCTGAATGTTCTGTGTACCTGGCTATGGGTGAAGGTAACCCAGGACAAGGAACGTTAAACCTGTCTCTGTAAAAACGCTCTGTGTACCGGGCAGTGAAACAAGATAACCGTGTGATTACTGTTACACAGCAGGTTTTGATGTGTGAATTATTGTCCACTCCCTCAGACCAGGCCTATTGTTGTTGTTACACATTATTGCATAGATGACATATATTACATTGTATAATATATTAATTAATTATGCTCTGCATTTTAACGATCAACAACTGAATTCTTATATGTTATCATTTATCATATATAATTTGGCTTTCTGAGTCAAATAAGCATAATCTTGATTGTCTTTTTGAAAAACTTCATGAATGAAAGCAACTCGTGACGAGCCCTTCCGTTCTCTCGTGTTCCTGTGTTGGCACACTTCTCTAGAGAACGGTTCCCCAAAACCAGCTCCATTTTGTATGGGGCGTCAGGACACTACAAGAGGACTACGCGATGCTTCACAGGAAGCAATCAACACCAGAGACTGCCTGATAACACAGCGGCCGCTATTTTCTCCTGATTTCAGTGTTTGGTTGCAGGGACAGGTTTTTTTTTGAGCGTTTGAGGGAAATTGGATCGTGATCAGCACAGTCAGTAGACAAAGTTCCTGCAGGTATTGACTCTTAATCGGGCACTTCTGCAGAACTAAAACATCAGTAAAAAAAACATAAAACATGATACAACGGAAAAAGTGGGGCTGACTGCAGAGATCAACGTAGGCCTTTCCCTGGCGACACCAGCCACCAGAATTTCCATACAAACCTGTTCCTTACTGCTAGTGAACAACTCAGTACAATCTGCGGAACAGGACAATACAGCATGCCAAGTTCATTCCATTTTCTTCCCTCTCTGTTTCATTATTATCAAAGATTAAAAATTGTAAGCATTTTTATTTTATGACAGTCACGCTAAACTACAATTAGAGAGAAAAAGTAGATACGATTCGTTTTTTGGTTCTTGTACAAAAATGGATTTGAAACAAAAATGGTATCTGGTCTAGTTTAGTTTAACCCAGTTGTTGTGCTGTCATGGACATTACATTACACATCTCCATCATCACCCTGGATTTCTGTCCACCTGTGATGTCTCTTTTATTAGGTCCTCTCCAGTAAAAGATAGCCTTCACTCCACAGGCGTTCCGTGTTCTTTTTTGCCTGGGTTCCATGTGACGAGAGATTCTTGTCATACTGCAAGTACCTTCACCTGGCAGGGTGGACAAGAAGTCCTGTTAAATAGTTTTACAACAACAATTACCACAGAATTCACTCTCACTCGTCAGTGTTTGCCGTTGGCTGTTAACGCAGACTCACTCTTAGAGTTTTCCGTTTGGAAACAGACTAGGGTCAAGTGACGGCCAATGGCCCCAAAGATAGTCTCAGTCAATCCAAAGTCTCAGTCAATCCAAACCTGAACCTTGAGAAGATTGAGGTTAATCACCGCCATCTGCTTGTTTATGAAGAAACGTTGATGTGAACAAATTGTTTTGGATCTTAAGACTGCAAATATTCCTGATCAGCAATAATCTGAAAGCAATTAGGTTGATTACTATCTCAGTAGCGCATATCAGTGTGATTAATTTAAACGTGTGAGTGTATTAAAACTAATTTAAAGTCTCTAATCTGGGAAACAGCTCTTTTGATAAGAGACACACTCTCTTTATAATTAACCCAGCTCATACAGTTTATAAATGCACATTAAATGTATCGGTGAACCTCTGTTTGAATTACCTAGAGCATAATCTCCTTTGGGTCTCCGGAGCTCTGTAGCTCTAATGAACTAGTCCAGAGGATATGACATCTATTCCTTTGTTCAGGCTCATTTCTTTGTCACAGCTTTAAGTCATACTCTTCAAGGCAAAAGCGAGCCCTGAACGCTTAAGTAGCATCCTTTTGCCTGTTTAATTTTATACTTTTGCAAGCCAGTATTCAGAATATTTCTTAGATTATAAATCTCTTCGCTCTTTGTCGTTCCTTTTTACCAGATGCGATTCATAGCCTATGTTTGCAAAAAGCCTTCAATATTAAGTTGTAAATATGTCCGGATCTTTCACAAAAGATGTAAAACACACATCAATGGCATGAAATATGAAATATCATTCAACACACTACGGCACGTTTCTTACAAGTATGACGACCGTTAACATTCATCAATACACCTGTATTTTCCAAGTGTGAAAAAGGCTGATTACGACTTTTGAGAGACGCATACAGAGTCTCCTAATTAGCGCTAAACCTACACAAGCAGAGATGATTTTATTGACTAATCTTTGATCTGCGAGATTAATGAAAGCCTCGTATTGGCTGTGGGGTGGGGGTCGTTGAAGCTGGTGGGATTGACTCTGACCAGGGAATGCGAGAGGAATGTTCCACAGAGAGCCCTGTCCTTTCACTCTTGGGGAAAGGGGGGGGTTCTCCTGTGCTGCACCTTAATTCTACATCTTCCCTGGGGAAAAAAACCCCACCTTATTACCATGTTTTATTGCTTACAGTGTCCTCCCCAACAAAGGTTGCTGGAAGGACAAGGTCATCGTAGCAAATGGATTTGTCTAAATAGTGTGAGGTTGTAAAATGTCTTTATTTGTATGTCCTCTGCCCCATCATCGTGAATTTACTCCTGACTTTGGACCATCGTCGGGCCAAAAGATCCAGACTCCAGCAGATGTGTACGACAGAGTGCTCTCTCTCACAGGCCTCACTCCTGGTCTGTCAGAAACACAGCACATGTACCACCTGCCGTCTTATTTTTGGTGGATGCGGGCATTCCCGTTTAAAGACCCTGTTTTTTGAAGAGCCTTGTTATTGGGATCAAAAATTGCAAAACAGGAATATCGTGTGTGCATTGCTGGCCAGTCCTCTGGGGTGTGAAGCACTACTCCAGACTAGGATAGCATTTCAGCATTATTGGCAGAAAACCATTAACTCCTCAAGTGCATGCACACACTCCATCAGTCAATGACATTCTACATGCGAAAGGGGAGATTGATTTGAGGCACTTCAATGGCTTTTTACTTTGTTGATTTGCTCAAAGATTCTTCATCGCTCTGTGGCGTTTAAAAAATAGGAGTCCCATGCCCTCCCACGGAATGTGGAGGCTGAAGAGACGCCGTTGGCGCCCGTCGGTTTCAGAACAACGCCTGGGCTTGTGCGTGGCCTGTGTTGTCCGAAGGCGCAGGGATGGCTAACCCACATCCTACGAATGCGGAGTGAGGGGAGAGGGCCCTTCACCATCTGGCTCCGCTTGGGGAACACCAAGTTGACGGAAGGCTACCTCTGTATTCTTGGCGACAATCGTTCGCAGAGATTAAACTCAGCTGCAAAATTAACCGGCCAGTAATGTAATGTAATCCTGGTTATCGACAAAAACACAGAAACACTGGACCCACTGTCTGCGTCTCCACGTCGTGTCCCTCAACCGCCCTGAATCTGCCCCTCACCCCCCACCATACCGTTTTGAACCAACCACAACAAACTGGCAGTTTTAAACGTTATAAAGTCAATGAACAAAACACCTCAACCCAACAATACTAAAAGACAAATTGGTTCAATTTCCCTCTCTCGCCTTCCGCTATTTCGCCCACACCCAATTCAGTATCCACTTCACTCAGCGTATCCTTGACTTCGAGAGAGCTGAGCTACAAGGGACAGAAATTTTAAGTGTGAGGGACTCCAGTGACATTAATTCAGCACCCCGCTGATAGCTGAATAATAACATCAGTAATGGTTTTACACCAACGGAAATAGTTAAATCGAAGGCCTCTTCTCTAGCCTAGCGTTGGTACTCCAAGTTGCTACGCTAACTTTGGCCCTCAGGCTTGTTCATCTTCTTAAGGAGCAGCAGTAGGTTGTGCGCGACCCAAATTTCCACATATCTGGGGAAATTTTAGGGAACTTCATGGTCATGGGATAAAAACAAGAATTTTAGTTATTTTGCTACATTGGACACCACATGACACTAATTGTTTTTTCTTAACCAATGCCAGCGTAAACAATACTGAACAATCAATTTGCCGTTCAAGTACATTTCACTGGTTTTCTTCTTCTTATGATGTTATCAGAATAAAGGCCTATTTTCATAGTTTATTGTTCTCATATATATATATATATATATATATATATACACCTTGGGCCATGCTGTGTGGAAGAAGATCCAGCAAAATTTGGTTACTACACGTTAAGGCACGGAATGTTATCTTGTTTCTAGGCAGACAACTACAGTGCGTGTAGTGTAGATAAGTGAGGCCACCTCATTGTAATTGGAATATTTGATCTTTTTGGGTGCCTGTCCTTGCTCCTGGCGTACAGAAATACAGTGAATTTAGTTTCTGATTTGTATTTCTTATTTTTAGCATAATAAATATATTCAGGAAAGGAATGCTCACGGAAGGGACACAAAAGCAACAGCATTGAGAAGCTTAGCAGTCAACATGACACAATTTAGAAAGATTAAGTTCAAAGTTAGGCAAAAATCAAACATGCGGTCACAATATACAAATCACACCCAAACTTTCAGCACATAATTTGACTAATTCTTTGAATATTTATTTATTTACACGTAAGTTATTTTTATGGAATAAAATCTCTCATAATAAGGTTTTTGGTTGTGAATCACACCTGAAACAGTGATTTGCAGACTGCTAAAAAATGGATAAGAGATCACCATTTAAGTTGTACTGCTATTAGTACATGTAGTACACAGCAGAAGATACGCACCATTTAGATAAGAGGCATTTGAAATGGAAATATCACCTGGGAAACTATTTGTATGGTGCAGCCCCTATTGCTGTCTATAAATTGAAACCCTGTTTGCATATGTTATGAATTTGTTATAGTGTTTATGTTAGCAGTGGGCAGTGAAAAAGGCTCTGAAGTGCCAAGAGATTATGACAATTGATGTGCACATTATTCACATAATAAAAACACACAAGTGGCGAAAATCTTTATAAAGCCCCTACCTATTTTAACATCGCTTTTAACAGGCTGGTAGTCAATGCATGGACATCTAGAACCGAATTTGACCTTAAACCTTTGTGGGTGCTTAAAAATTTTTTTTAAACGTAAAGATAAATAAAAGATTAGATGTTTTTTGATGACCAAAAATGTTTTGGGTTGATAAGGGAGTTATCCAGAAAATCCAGAAAGGTTTTACGTTTTGTCTCTACTTAAAAAAAAAAATTATTATTATTATTTTTATTTTTTTATGAATGTTGACTTGATCTGCCTTACAGTAGATTATGAGCTTCATGGGGTTTATGCAGGCTCCTTATCTTAGGCAAAGCTATTTCTAAAAGCCCACAGAAATGAGCAGAAAGACTCTGAGGCATTAAAATAGTCAAAATAATCTGAATTAAACTACATTTGCCTTGCGAAGAAACAGAGGAGTGAACCACTGTTAATAGAAAGAAGACAAACTTGCTCCATCTTGCACCCAATGCGAAACCTCTAAAAAATACCATCACGTTTTATATTGTTATTGCGACTTCAATAAATGATGCAATACTTTGTACTCTCTCAGAGGAGGGTACATATGGTTTCTCTCTCTCTCTCTCTCTCTCTCTCTCTCTCTCTCTCTCTCTCTCTCTCTCTCTCTATCTCGTGCGCTCTCTGTCCTTCAGACACTGGGCAGCTGTCCAGACGGCGAGTTCTCCTGACTGATCAACTGCACCGGCTGCCACCAAAGCCTGCCGATATAATTCTGTGGAATGGTTTCATTCTCCACCCGCGCCTCTGAGGGCTGGAGCTCAACCCCGGCCATCCCTCGTGTGTTTAAATCAGCTTAGCAGCTCATGCGCTGCACTGATTTCCTTGTAGGCCCTTTGCGTCCTCAGAAAGTGATCACCTTTCGTCCAATGCCCCCAGGATTAAACTGGGCATGCCGTTCCTCTCTCTCTGCATCAACCGTACCTTTGTAGTCAATAAAAGACTAACTAGAAAAGAACGAGGCGATGGGAGAATCAATCTACTAGAAGCCTCCCCACAGTTTTCTCATCACTCCCAGTGTCGAGTGTCATCTCGAATTGTAAAATGAAAACCAAAACTCAGTATGTGGGATGGTTCTGTAGCACTCTACGCTCGTGAAAACAAGACAGGCAGAAGGTTTTGATCCAGTAAGAGAATGGATAAATTGGGATTTAGAAGGCAGGGACCCCTTGTTGGGTGTCCTGTGTATATTTCAAGTATAGCACTTATCCTGTTTATACCTATGAATAAAGCAAGAGTCAAGACCATTGTTTTTAAAAATAGTTTTTTCCCCCATGTTGTTTAGAAATATTTTAGTAAAAAATTAATTAATAAATACATTAAAATTAATTAATGAAAACTACACAAAAATGTGTTTTTAATGATTTCTTTTGTGTTTTTCATGCTAGAAGCTAAATCAATTGAGACGATTTAAATGCCCAGAAAAGAGTATGCCCATTAAAAAGTAGAGGCATCCCAGAACTAAACTCCATGTTTCACTGAAGATGGGAAAAGGCTCTTGAATGCAATGCAATACCAGTTCCATGCCAATTTACATTCAGATAGTATCCCATCAGATCCACGCATTTGTGTTGTTGTCCGAGATGCCTCATTTGGAATGTGCTGATGGTTCGAGAGGACTGTGGGGATCAGAACACACTCAGCATTATTGTATTGGAATCAATAATTACACTTAGTGCTGACACAAAACAGGGTTCTGTCGTCCGCCCAGTCACACTCGATAAATTAACCCCCTTTCCATTGGGTTTCCTACCTGGTCGAATAGCCAAGTTTTTTTGCTACTGGCTTAATCGATGCACTTGTGGTTATAACTAATAAGCTTGGGGTCAAGAACGACAGGTAATTTTTTCACTGAGGGCACCAGTTGGGCCCAACCGACGGATGCAACAGTCAGTTCCCCCCAGCCATTGAATAGCCGCTATAAAACACTGTTCTTTTCCACCCTGCCCTGGAATTGCAATCAGGGTTGCATTTTCAGGTGAGGTGAAGAAGAGGAGTTGAAGACGGGAAAGTGCTGCACTTCCACGGACAGCGGCCTGTTGCTGACGGGAGTCAGTAATGACGCGGCGTCATAATGAAACGGTGATGTGAGTGCTTTCCTTGCATGCCAATAGCATGGTGGGGCGAGACCCTCCGAGTCCACAGAATGGTACCAACACAGCGATACGGATGAAATAGTTACAAAACCCTCTCCAAATCATGGGCCACTCCACACAGTGTTCCATGATGAATAAGCTTTTTAAAAACGGACCCCCAGAATTGTCTATGGATGGATAGAACAAGCCAGCTAACCCTGGGCTTAATTTCTTGATTGCTATTTATTTTACTTTGTAAAAAAGGCCTTCCCATAAATATATGACATTTTCTACGATTAACACAAGTCAGCGTAAAGCTAATATATATTATAATGTTTTCAGTAAAGAACGATGTTATGAATAGGCACAGACTCTCATTTTTCTGAGAATATTCAGTTTTACCTGTATTCATAGTAGATAAAACTTGGTGACCGCAGCTTGCAGAGTATTGGCTGTGTTGACAGCACATCGACTAATATAATAATTCAATTCACAATACCTGAATACCACTGAGTAGTAGTAGTGTTAACCATAAACGACAGTCAGATCTGACACGCACAATGTGTATTTGAAAACATTAACTTTATTTGGATTAATGTTTGATGTGAATTAAAAAAAACGCATCTTGGATTTATATGAAAATATGTCCTTTCTCGCCCTCTTTCCACTGTTCATCTACGAGTTTTTTTTTCGATTATTCATACTTATATATATCCTTGTTGTCTCAGCGCTTCCATCCCGACAAAGTTTGGTCTTTCTTAGTTCAGTGGTTCATTATTAAGGCTGGTTCAAATAAAAAAAAATTGCGTAGACATAAAAAGCTTTTGGTTGGTGCAAAAACTCGAGTTTCTGTATATTTTTCTAAATTGAAGGTGATTTAAATGTATTCAAGACCAGCAGATCTAATTAATTATAATGTAAATATTTAAGACTACATTTCGGCATTCAGTGGTTTTCTTTTTTTCTTCTGTTTCATGTCAATGCAACTCATAATGAGAAGTTGTTTCTTTTGCTTTATTTATTACCTTTCATTAGGTAATCTTTGCGATGGTATATTAGCCTGCATTAGCAGTCCCGTACCTTGTCAAACCCTCCATGCTTTGAAAATGCAGGATGAATAGCAACGCCTGAAATGCGACTTCTTTCACGTCAAAATGAATACATACACACAAACACACAGATAGATGTGTATGTGTGTGAATATAGATATCTATACACACACTGCTTCCTTTATTCAGAATACCGGTGTGCGACGTGACAAGATTCGGCGGAAAAACAAATTCCTTGTTTTGCGAAATGTTCACTTCTTTCACCATTAGGTGGTAGCCAATAACATAAATGAAAAGAAAAAAAAATCCTTTGAGTGCGCGGCTTACATATGTGTAGGCTACTCTAGTCCCTCTCTATATAATTGTTATACGTTTGAAATGAATAAAAAAAAAAAACATTTTCAAGCGCTGTTAGCATTAAAGCACCTTTAAGTCTTTTATTGGGTATTTGAATACTTGAGAACTGTTGGAGAAAAGCCGGTCTGCTTGGATCCTAATGTATGAGTATTTCACATCAGGGGATGAAGCTGTCTGTTCTGGTGATTGACACGAGCCCACATTAAGAGGTGGTTTTGGAAATTAGTCCGCGGAGACCCTCCGGAGGAACGCCGGAGAAGTAGACCCGGTCTCGGAGAGAAGCCTTTTTAACCCTACTCATTGGTATTCCGTTGTGCGACTGGTGAGCCGCTCTTTAAATGGCTGAGACGTCCAGGCTGGTACCCCCTCGACGCGCTGCTGCGCAGACAGATCCCGTTGAGTACTGCCGACAATATGCAGCCCAGAATACAGAAATTAAAACGGTGCCCAATTAATAATCATGTAGTTACTTCATATTTTATAAAGTGTGCTGCGCTCAACCGAACAAAGTTTGCATGACTAAGTTCACGGAAAATATTCAAATTTTTCTAGTCATGCTTCAGCCATACCTTAACATTTGAACTTGATGAGCCTGTTTCCTCGCCTGTCTGAGTTCGGTTTACGTTAATGATGTAGCTGCCCCGCCCCCCGCCCCCTCTCGCTGTAATCCAGACAGATTGTGCCAAAAACATATTATAAAGTGACCACATAGGAGTGGGCATAGTATTTAGTATGATTCATTCCTACTTGAATGCATTAATATTCGCTGGAAAAACAAAACCCAATATGTGGGTGGGGTGGGTCGGGTGGGTGGGGAGGGGTGTGGGTAGAATATGTATCTATTATGTGGATGACTCTTTGTTTGATGTAATGTTAAACACCAATTCCCGCATCGGCTAAGCAACATCTTCACAACACTGATAAATATCAAACACAAAATATTTCATCTTTAATTGACAGATACTGAACCAAGGTATTTAGAGATATATTGACGGTTTGAAAAAGCAACAGGAGACGTATTTATCTGATACTGAAACCAATAAAACACAAACAGAAGAATACCGTGTAAAGTCTGTTTTTCGGAAACGTAAACTTCTCTTCTGTATTGTAAAATGAAAGGTTGTTTTAAATATTTAATTTAAATTAAACGTATTTCAGATTTCCTGTATCCAGCAGGATACATATGGCATAAGCCTACATCTAATTTATTTTCTTTTTTTTTCGTTGTCTTTTACCTAGTTCGTGAAAATAAGCTTCGTTGGGTGTTGTTGACAGGATAAGTGGTGTAGCTGTCCTGAAGTAAGAAGTGAGTATTTCACAGATTTTGACATGTTCATTTAAAGTTGCTAATCATATGTAAATATGCAAAACAGTGTCTCAGCTGGCTCTTTTTGAAATGGAGATAAAGAGTACAAGAAAGGTATTATACAGTTCAGGTCTTGTTTGCGGTGCAGAAAGACAGCTTGCAAACCGATCATCTAATTTTAATATATTTTATATCAATGTGCTCATAATTTATGTCTGCTCTGTAGTGCCTTCAAATTTTTTAATGCTTAGATGGGTCACTGTAGCTATTGTACAAGACGTGTAATACAATACGACATACTACTGGGCTAACGGAACCCTCAGAATTGTCAGTTTTTATCAGTGTAATTTACAGCTAGTTGTAAGAACTGATCATATCATGGTCAGTATCCTGTGACTGTAAAATATTCAATCAACCTACTCCACCTCTCAAACATACACACAACTCTATTCTATGTCCTCAAGGTGTAAAGTTTTTAGAACACCAGTCGTCACTTATCAGAAGGTCAGTGTTTCTATAAAGATATTATAAACGGATCCTTGAATGCGATCTTGTCTCAATGTCCGTTTATAACAGGCTGAAGAATAAAGATTCAGTGTTTGTTAAACTCCAGCGTTAGCCTCCACGGTGTTAGAGGTCCTCTCAGGATAAAGCCATTAATATGAGCAAAAGACAAGCCTTTTTGTGCTGTGCCCAGAAACGAGGCTCTGGGCTTGAGACAGGGATATGGAGAGAGGAATTTGTACAAAACAGACACTGACAGTAGCCTGCGTATTGTCACTATCAAAAACTATTTAAAATCTTAAATTTACTGTCATTGGTTTCTAACAGATGGGTATTGTTCAAATAATAGGAATAGATATTATTCAAAGAATGTCAGGGAACGGGTAATAGCTGTGTTTCAGCCTGTTATGTCCCACAAGCACACAAAATACACATGTTGGCCTCACAACATAGTCTAGAGTCTAAGAACTGAGCAGGTCTAAGGACTGATTCTAGAAAGGATGCCAACATTTATGATATCACTTCCTGGTTCATCACCAGGGCTGTGATGGAGAACCAGAGGGAGAAGAGATATCGACTGGCAGGACAGACTACTTGCACCTCACCAAAAAGATGTGTTCAAGGTAAGTAAATGAGGAAAAGAAAAGTAACAATGTAATTTTGTCTGTTGACAGTAAATTAGATTATGTTCAGATAAAAAGGAAACGGTTTTGCTACTTACGTTTTTTAAACGGAGCCTCATGGAAGTGGCGCGTTGTAAAACCGCCTCGGGGAGAGACTCCAAATGACCTCAGATGCAGAAATACCGAAATCGCCCTCATGGGCCAGCTATACGAGTATCGATTCAGAATCGATTTCTCTCCTTTGTCAGGTAGGGTGTTTTATGCATCAGAATGTACTCTAGGCATCTATTGTCAATCCGTAACCAAAACTCTGTTCGCCTAACTGTGTACGTTGTATATGGACACATTGAAAAGGTGTCTCCTTTTTGCATTTTGAGCAAAAATATAATTATTGTGACGGAAAGCTGAAGTAAAGAAACAACATATTCAACTGCAAATATCAGGCCATTCTGCCCTTTAATCTATTCCGCTCTTCTTGTTAAACAAGGCCCGGATTTGAAAAGGCCCCTAAAGAAGCAGACCATGAATCCTTCTTGTTAAACAAGGCCCGGATTTGAAAAGGCCCCTAAAGAAAGCACACCGTGAATCCTTCTTGCAACAGTGCTTCCTACATCGCTAGGGTTTCCCGGCCATGAGTCTCCAATGTCAGTGTAGGTAAAGTCATTCATCATAAACTGTTTAGGTATTCACAATGAGACAAGCATGTTCACCACAGGAACTGAAAAGCAGGGTCCCATGGCTGTAAAACACAGCATCCAATGCTTTTTAACAAATAAATAACAGGCTTTAACAGCAGGACTTTATTAAATAAAGTTAGAATGAGGTTAAAACCTGTTATTTATTTGTTATCAGGCATTGGGTGCTGTGTATAGCAACCCTGGGACCCTGCTTTTCAGGTCCTGTAGTGAACATGCTTGTCCCATTGTGAATGTCTGATCAGTTTATGATGAGTGACTTTACCTACACAACAGGAATTAAATCACATCTCCTTTATTTATGGTATGACCCCAATCTGGAGAATATGGGGCAAAATCAAAGATTTATTTAAATCGGCTTACTGCTAATTTGCCTACCATCTAATTATAACTGCACTGGTATGGCTAACCTGCCACGATGAGTGTCAGACCTTTGCCAAATGTATGTTCTTTTGCGACACTATGTTAGTAACTTAGTGGTTCAGTGCCCTAAAGTGAGAGGGCGCCACAACGGAGGGTGACACTGCATCCTTAACTCTGAAGGCTCACTTCTGAACCCAGCGGGGACGTCTTTGCACATGAAATGTTGAAACCACACTCCGGAACCCAGCATGCTGTCGTCAGAGGCTCCGGCGGAAAGGAATCTGGGTTTACGGGCTTCCAGCTATCTGTGTGAGAACTGAAGAACTGACAGCTTCAGCCGGAACACTTACTTCTGACTGCACTCTCTGAAGCGTCATTTTCCAAACCTATGGCGTGTAAAACGCCTTTCCATTCCTGTCGAGTGCCTCTTTCAGTCACAAATGGCACAGCGACCCCAAAGAAATATTTGTAACACCAAATTTATAT
>JAOYSI010005202.1:0-13704 GCA_025775065.1 Hiodon alosoides
GTATTTTTTTTTTTTTTTTTTTTTTTTTTTATCTTTTTTTCACTCCCGTCCCCCCCCCCCCCCCCCCCATCTCCCTGCAGAAAACGGTTGGCGGGAAGAAGGACCGCTCACTCTTCCTGTTCAGTGACCTTCTGATCTGCACCACACTGAAGCGCAAGTCCGGTTCCCTGCGACGCAGCTCCATGAGTCTGTGAGTCCAGCCCTGCCTTCCCGGGCCCAAAGAGTTTTTCAACAGTTTTAAATATCTATCTGGTCATTTGTGACTAGAACAGAGCAACAGCTATTGTTAGGTGTGAAGTGACAGAACTGAGTGAATTTCCGTTAATATTGATGGCCGGAATATGTGAATCTACTTCTCATCCGCCTCGTCTGTTGACATGGAGACTCCTGTCTGGCTGCCCTTACATTTCAGTGTGTGAGTTCATGTGGTGACCATGCGTTGTCATTGTCCACCCCTGTTCTTCACCAATACACAGATACACGGCTGCCAGTGTTATCGACACCTCCAGTAAATACAAGTTCCTTTGGAAACTTCCTTTGGAAGATGTGGAAATGGTCAAAGGTGAGGCTTTTTATACAGTCACAGTTTATACAGACTGTTGTTTTTTAAAATGTTTGGCGCTTGAAAATTTGAAAATTTATGCCTGAGCTCACAGACTTTAGATGTGAAATACGTGTCTGTGTGTACGGGAGAGTGATAGTAGAATGCGGAGGTTGTAGGAGAAAAGACAGGTTCTAAGGTTGCTCTTTACCGCCAGGTTCCTCTCAGTCCACCAACCGGGAAAACATTCAGAAGACCATCGGACGCCTGGACGAGGACCTGAGCACCTTGGGCCAGATCAGCAAACTGTCGGAGACGCTCAGTTTCCCCCACCAGGTGAGACGCTGATACGGGAGAGCAGGCAGCCACTGCTTTGTAAAGAGAACCCTGGCTCACCAGGGGGGGGCACGTACACATAAACGGACAACTGGCACACTTTGCTTCCCTTGGAGAGAAAAGGCCATTGCCAAACTAATGCACTTAGACTAAATACACTTAACGTGATACTTAAGACACTAATGCACTTTACTTTGTACAAAGGACTGTCTTTGGTTCAGGTGACCCATGCTTTTTTCCCTCCACAGAGCCTGGATGACGTTATCAAGGACCTGATGTCGTCGGTGCACCGTGAACTGGCCGAGAAGCAGTCCCTGGCCTTCAGCATGACCTTCCTGCCCACCAAGGTGGAGTTGACCACCGCTTCTGCAGAGAGTACCTTCGTCTTCGAGTTCAGCAGCCCCGACACCCGCAGCAACTTCGAGCAGGCTTTTGAGGATGCCAAGAAGAAACTCGGTAAAAAGGACCGAACTTAATAAATCTAAAGCGGTTCTTCTCAAAGCTGGAAGCAGTTGCTTCTTAGCTGCTGTTGTTCCCTAATCTGTGTTTTTAAGCATTTTCCCGGTCTACGTTTGTCTTCCAAGCAATGAATAAGGACCACTGGGACCCAGAGTTTCTGAAAGCCATCCCCATTATGAAGACCAGGAGTGGCATGCAGGTGACAGCATGCCTTTCCTCACTGTCACTGATATCTACTTTCACTGTGCCTTTATGGGGATCTTTCAGTCGTAGCTAGTTATGCTCTCTAACTTGTTACCCGTTTGATTTTCCCTATCAGCTACCTCTGATTTCCCCATGGCATGGTCTTCTGTTAACTTAAGATAGCCCCGGTTCTCCCACAGATTATATTCAGATATAATACATGTGACTTTTCCCTCCTCCCCCACCCCAGTTCTCCTGCGCATCGCCCAGCCACAGTTGCCCCGACAGCCCCTATGAGGTGTGGGTGTGTAACAGTGACGGGTACGTGGGACAGGTGTGCCTGCTTAACATCAGGGACGAGCCCACTGTGGAAGCCTGCATTGCTGTCTGCTCTGCACGCATCATCTGCATTGCAGCTGTACCGGGCCTGAAGGGCAGGTCAGTTTTCCTCCAGGAGTATAGTGTTACCATTGGGTGGACCTCTGACTAATTCATCTGTTTAACACTCACTTAACTGGTAATGGGTGCCACACGTGATGATATTGATTGTATTGGCGGGCTATATTGATTATTAATTTTAGTGCTGACTGACAGATTATTTTTCGGATTTCATGTCCTACAGGGAACGCGTGGAGTCGATCCTGAGTGCTCCGCCCCCTGATCCCGCCCCCACAGCGCAACAGCAGCTTCACATCTCCATCTCGGGGTCGTCCCTGGAGCTAGCAGAGCCCCCTGGTGGAGCCGGGCGGGAACTCGTTCCCTTTGACAGCGACGAATCAGACGACGAGGATTCCCCCAGCCCCTCCTCCACCCTGCAGAGCCAAGCCAGCCACTCCACCATCTCCTCCAGCTTTGGCAGTGAGTCAACACTTATTCTGTGCCCTGTTTGTCCGCACAAACACTGTTATCTCCGTCGGGTCCCACTGTGAATCTCTACTCGATAGCCATTTCACACACATGCAAACAGACGTGGTGCACACTCTCCTCCAGCCTAGCTGGCCAGCAGTCATGCTCCACACAAAGTCCTATTACATCTCAATGACCTACTTGTGTAAAGTAATCAATCAATCAATCAATCAAATTATATTTTTTATAGTTTGTTTTTACAAATAGGATTTATCACAAAGCACTGAACAGGTTGCATTTTCCAGAGAGCCCAATGCCAAGGGGGAAAAACTGGAAAATATTCCCCTGACCCAAGAGACAACGGAGAGAACTCCTGGAAAATGACATAATAGAAGCTGAATAAAATAAATAGTGCTAAGCTGAGTGGTGAAAGAAGATAAATGTGTTCCCCACAGATGACGAGGGGGCGTGCTCCAAGGACATGGCGACGGAGACGACCAGCTCAGAGGAGGAGCAGGAGTTTCCCGTCTCCAGCTCTTTCGGGCCGCCGCGCCTCAGCAGCGACAGCCCCATGGACGGCCGGGCCATGCGCCGCTCCAGCCGGGGCTCATTCACCCGCGCCAGCTTGGAGGACCTGCTTAGCATCGACCCCGAGGCCTACCAGAGCTCAGTGTGGCTGGGCACGGAGGATGGCTGGTATGACCCCCACCTTCTCCTAACTCCACTGGGCTCTCCTGGTCTTCTTCCCTGTGCTTGCTTTTCCCGCCTCTGGCCTCTCACCTCAGGCCTCACACATCTCACTACTCGCCTCAGGCCTCACACATCTCACTACTCGCCTCAGGCCTCACACATCCACTACTCGCCTCAGGCCTCTCACATCTGGCCTCCCACCTCTGGCCTCACACATCTCACAATGCATCAAGGCCTACTTCATCCAACTCATCTGCATTCAGTCTTCGATGGCTTTGGCACTAATTCACTTTGCTGCAAACAATGGTGCCTTCTGGCACCTGATCCGTTTACTTACTTAAAAGCATTTATCGTTTGTTTATTCTAACAGCATCCACGTCTATCAGTCATCAGACAACATCCGCAACAGGAAGAACAGCATGAAGATGCAGCACTCAGCCTCTATTTTGTGCATCCTGTAAGCATGGTTTTTGGCGACTTGAAACAGATCAGAGATTTATTGGTGTTTCCCGTACGAATTATGAACATCCTTGTAATGCTAATTCTTCCTCTGCCTCTTTTTAAGATACCTCGATAACAAAGTGTTTGTGTCTCTGGCGAATGGCGAAGTCATTGTCTATCAAAGGGAAGCAGGTAAACTGCCGCGGTTGACCCTACCTGAGTTCCTTACCTGATCTGAAAACTAAATCATTGTTTACACAGACGAGTTTTATATATTGGGTATATTATATTATATTTACATTTCCAACTGTAACTTTTAGGTTAAAACTGATTTATCGAGTTTCGGCAAAATCACTGTAAAAAATAAATGGCCTTAAAATAAAATAATCACGTTGCAATTACATAATGTTATGAATATGTATGACATGGTACTGCATCTTTATATATCAAGTAAAAGGTTTATTGTGAGTATTTTTGGGCTCTGGTGTATAATTCAAGTGTCCCCAGCTTTACAGTCATCCATGCAGGGTCTCTACTGGTAAAATGTATACATGCAGTACAAGTAGGGAACGTATTGCCACAGAACAAATGCTCTGTAATGGTCAGCACACTGCGGACCATTAAAGTGATCTTTATAGCGTTCTTATTCCTTCTATGGTGTTCACTCTTAACCCGAACCTCCACACCCTCCATAGGTAGTTTCTGGGACCCCCAGAGCTCCCAGACTCTGAGCCTAGGGACCCCAGGCAGCCCTATAACTAAGATGGTGCCGGTGGCGGGAAAACTATGGTGTGGCTGCCAGAACCGAGTCCTGGTCATCAACACCAGCACGCTGGCTCAGGAGGTACGAGCCGGGGCGTGTGGAGGGTTACTGGACCCCAGAGCTGGGGGCCCCAAAGTTTTGGTGGGTGGGGGTGGGGATAATGCATAGCACTTTACTTGAAACCTATATCCTTAAAAAACTGTGGTAAATGCTTAATTGAGAATGAGTACAAATTATGCAAATATGATCGATGGTGAGATGACTAGCTGGGGCCCATGTCTCTCATCATGATCCTCGGAACTCGCTTTGCTGGTTTACAGCATCCTTATAATTATTAACGTTGGAGTTTTTAATGACTTGATGCAAAAACCAGCATAGTGGGTCCCCAGGACCAATATTGTGAAACACTGGATTAGGGCACTGGCCATGCCCGTAAGTAAGATTTTCTCATAGTTTTCCAAGACAAAGCTGCATCGATAAGTTAACAGATCTTATAATATTGAAGGTCACCTTAAATCAAAACATAAGACTCATGTGAATTCACTTCATATTTGTGCTTATGACAAACGCAGCATATTGATTATGGAGTCTGTTTCGCAGCATGTTACAGTAAAATTTCTGCTGATGAGGAACCTGCTGTACCATTCTGACGGCTTTAATCTCGTCCGCACCTCCAGCACTCGTTCCAGGTTGGCCAGGACAGCAGTCGCTGTGTGACCAGCATGGTCGGCTACGGCCAGGGCGTGTGGATCGCCCTGCAGGGCAGCGCCCAGGTGCGCCTCTACCACGCCGCCACCTGCGAGAGCCTCACGGAGGTGGACGTGGCGCCCGCCGTGCACAAGATGCTGGCAGGTGAGCTCAAAAAGCTTCCTTTTATCCTTATT
Organism: Hiodon alosoides; assembly: GCA_025775065.1. Taxonomy (NCBI): domain Eukaryota; kingdom Metazoa; phylum Chordata; class Actinopteri; order Hiodontiformes; family Hiodontidae; genus Hiodon; species Hiodon alosoides. The sequence goes on from JAOYSI010005202.1 coordinate 5,144, forward strand.
GTTCTCATATGCAGGAGATATTTCGAAATGACTTCTATTTATTATGATGGAAGGCAGTTCTTTACGTGTTTTTATTCTGAGTCATTTACTTGGTTCAGTCAGTGTTGCTTTCACTTAATGGGTCATGTTTGTATCAATCTTAGTCTGACTGGGTTTGCAATATTGTAATTTCCCCGTGAGGTTCATGAAATATGTTCACAAAGATTTCCTTGAAACCACCGTTTATAGCCAGTGGTTCATATTATTTTCATGATCTCCGATCCTCTTAATCCGTGTAAATGCCTCTGGTTGACCACCACTGGCATCACTTACTGAGTGCCTCCCTCATAACTTCCTGCTCTTCCAAGCCATTCTTGCTGATCTTAATGTGTATTAAGTTCTTCTCACAGAAGCACCTGTGTGGAGCTATCAGTGCAGCGTGGGGTTGTCTGCATCTTCACGAACGGACGTGACACTTTTGTCTCTGCCCCCAGGGTCGGACGCAATCATCCGGCAGCACAAAGCCGCCTGCCTGCGCATCACAGCCCTGCTGGCCTGCAAGGACCTGCTGTGGATCGGCACCAGCGCCGGTGTGGTCCTGACCTTGGCCATCCCGCCGGTGTCGTCCAGCGCCAGCCCCAGCTCGCTGCGCAGCCCGCTGGCGCCCATGGGCTCTGCGCACGGCCACACGGGACACGTGCGCTTCCTCACCTCCATCGAGCTGCCCGAGGGTTTCAACGTCAAATTCCCCCCGGCTGCCGAACCAGGTGCAGCATTGCTCTGTGGTGTGCGCGGTCACCCCAGCACATGGGAGCCAACCGTGGCCATTCACTGTCAAACTTAAACTTAATTTACAAACGACGACGGATTCCATAGACCTAGCTATGGCTGTCAGTCTTTAATCAACCCATGATAGGTTGCGCAAACTTAATCTGTTGTATGTAGCTGAACCCAGAACTCTGAACACTGCCATCTGTTTTTTCAGGCAACCAGGCTCAGAGCGTAGAGGGTGGCAGCTCAGGCCTGCAGAGAGGAGACTCAGCCCGTCGGCGCGCGTCCACCATTCTCCCTGTCAAGACTAACCTGTTGGTGATTAGCGGGGGTGACGGCTACGAGGACTTCCGGCTGACCAATAGCAGCGAGACAGTAGGACGGGATGACAGCACCAACCACTTGCTTTTGTGGAGGGTGTGAGTCCCGCCCTCTCCTGTCGCCTCCCCCAGCCCCGCCCTCTCCTGTCGCCTCCCCCAGCCCCGCCCAGGCCCCTTGCCATACCTCACCTTCAACGCCACCCAAACCCCAACTCTCGCTTTATACTAAATGTCTTCTGCTCGGACGTTTTGTGTCCACGTGCATGATTGTTTCCAAACACAGGAAAGGGGTTTCTCCAGACCAGGTTCTTCGGTTCTGTTTTCGTATCGGTTGTGTTAATTTGTCTGACTTTTTATTATGTAACAAGAAGTGAATCTCCCACAGCCTGTGACAGCCTCTGTGCTGTGTTGAGACTGCCTGGATGAGCTGAGGACAAAAAAAAATGAAGAAGGAACGAAGGAAGAAAAATGTGACTGGCACTCTGCTCTGTACCCTAAAAAAGAGTGTTGAGCAGTATGTTCAGTAGCGTCATTCGTTAACCGTGTCCCTCATCAGCTCCTTCACCGTTCCCTTGCTCTCTGGCTCCCCTACCAGCTCTGTCCGTCAGTTGCCGCGGGTGACATCACGGACGGAAGCCGGCAGTGGGCTGAACAGGATCAGGTTAGAAAAGATAAAGGAGAGGAAGTGTTTGTAAAGTAAAGTACATTGCGAAAGGCCAAAACAAGATAAAATGACAACTGTGGTGGATGGGTTGAAGAGAACTCTCTCATCCCCGCATGTTGTTTCAGCTGAACCCTGCACACCCATTCTGTCAGAGGATATCTATACTACTGTCCGCTGCAGTCCTTTCCAGAGCGCAATACGGCTCTAAGAACAAAGAACGCTTTAATTTAATCCCTATGGTCATTTCATTTAAGAGGGTAAAGCAAAAGTAACGGATGTGCAATAAATGTTGTGGGTACCTACTAAGGCCATATTATGTACGCTTTTTACTTGTCTGTGAGAATTTACATTTGGCTCGATCCTCTCCATTTGCCTTTAGAATCACAGTCGGGTTTCTGACACATTATCACTTTACTGTTTTTTTGTTTTTTTTCGTTTTAAAGTTTATCTTTAAAAAAAATAAAAAAATTAAAAAAATCAACACACTACTAGAAAAAGCATATAAAAAGGTTCTGTTTTGGTATTGTACCAGTAATGTCTTTGTACAGTATTTATGTTTTTAATTTGAGTTAATCTTTTTAAAGCACTTAATTTATTCTATGCTTTATACGGCCCAGGTCAGGTGAGGAGGGGTCTGGGAGCGATGGTTGTTTTAGGGCTGTGTTTAGAATATCTTCTCCTGATGGCAATTGGCAGCTGCTTAGTTCCGATTTGATGAGGGTTAATTTTCCATTTCACGCCCTAACAGTGGCTGACACGTGTGTGTGTGTGTGTGTGTGTGTGTGTGTGTGTGTGTGTGTGTGTGTGTGTGAGCATTAATACACCTGCTTGCTCATGTACAATTGGCACTGGAGCCTCTTACTTTCTTAAGACACCGCCCTCCTAATGCGTTCCTAATCGCACTCTGTTAGCTGTTAGGGTGTCTCTATTCATTGTGTTCATGTTGATATTTTAATGCGCTGACCCAAGTCCCTGGACATTTCAGGCTGATCACCACTTAAACAGTGCCGATGTTGTCACCCCGTCAATCAGAGTGATGTTACTTAGTTTTTACTCCAAAGACGACCTCGACCGAAGGCAGTAAATTGCATCACTTGATTCACTGTTACCTTAAAAGAAGAGCAACTAGCTGGCTAAAAGGACGAACAAGAAAGGGAAGAGAACTTTGTCAAATCTATCCTTACTTACTGCAGTTTGTGGAATTGTGGCTCTTTGTTAACGTGATCTCTGTTGTGCTTTGGTATCATTTTCAATGATCAGAACTGTTCTTCTAGTGCAAAATCATCCTCCTCGCATCTTTGTATGCCAAGCCTGTTCTCTGAACTTCAATATGATACATCTACATTTAGACAGACGACATTACCTTGGCCAGCACTGCCATTTGAAATTATGTTCATCCTCACATTGGAAGGCCGCCGTTTACCGTTTAGACGTTCAGAGTACACAGGAACATGAAAGTAATCTGTAGCCTGCATTTACCTAGTCTCACCATGTTGATTTTCAGAAGATCCCCAACGTTTAAATTCCCAAATGACTTCATAGAAATGGTGCAAAGGGTTTCTAAAACCATATATGATATGTATATATGTCTTGCTAAGGCTGCCACATGGCATGGGGCCAGAACTAAATTTCTGTCATGCCAGCATGTTTTGAAAAAATTTGGTCTTTATCAACTTTACAATCCATATGCATGAATATAAGTCTTTAAAAAAAAAAAATCCAAGCATATTCTGAAGCAAACTCCTTTTTAAATATTTACATTAAAAACACTGCATACACCACGTCTCTGTATAAAAATAAATGCCAATTTCTGTCATCTATTCCATTGCGTACCGTAACTCGCGTTCGTGTAATTAGCCTTCCTGCCTAATTGTGAAAGATGTCTTCTGTGTGTATTGTAAATATTGGTTTATATTGCCTTTTTCTGTACATAGTGTTCCCTAGTCCTCAATTGTTGAGATGAATCTAATGGCATATTTTTATATACTTGTTTAAGTTTTTCTTGGGTACACCACCTGTGCCATCACATTTAAATTAAACTTATCACAGTATTTTAAAGAAGAAAAGAGACTTTTATGCTGAAATGCAGTTCATAGTACCGATGTCTTGATTATCACATTCTTCCTGTCATGTTTCTTTTGTCACTGTGGGTTCTTTGTAATTAAAAGTTCACTGGTGCCAGACTAACTATCTCTCATCCCTCATTTTACATCAGAGCTATATCCTGAGGGGTTTGTGAGGTTATTTATTTTATTTTTATTTTGCCTTTTTTTAAATAAAATATTCACACACTTAAGTTCATTGCCACAATTTGGAGCACATAACCTTCTTATCAAACATCAAAATTCTCCCTCTTTGTAGAATTTTTCAATCACTGAAGTCAAGCCAATGTCCAGCATTTCTAAAGTACTGTTTCTCCGGAAAAACACAAACACCTCTGTTCATTGAGTGAAATGCTCTTTTAATCAGTGTTTGCTTTTCATGAACAGAAGATGGAGATGGACAACATTGCATTTATTATTATTATTTTTCAAAAGTACGAGAAGTCTGTCACAGCATGCGTTAGACACATTTTTGTGTGCCTCTGAGAAGCATATTTTGAAGACTGTCATTATTCACCTTATTAATTTATAATATAAATATGAATATAAATCTTATTATTCCATTTATTAATTATAACAATGTTGTTTACTAATAGCAGTACTAGTACAAAAATCTTTCTTTCCATCTCCATATATCTGTTTTTCTCATACAGTCAATAAAGAGTAATACATTCCCATTAGCAATGTGGGAAATTAGCGTCTTATGGGATGTTGGTAAAACAGTTTGACCTGTTGCTTATGTTCACATCTTTGAGCTTTCAGTCCACACTCATAAATTTATGTATAAATACATTTCACAAATGAAACTTGTTGAAAAGTCAGTGGGCCCCTTCCTTTTTCTGCAACATGATGCAATATTGCAGCGGCTATTGTTTTCAGTTTTGAAATTTACAGTTAAAGAAGCATGCAGTGTTTTGCAAAGATCATTTAAATTATTCAAACCATAATTAGCCCCACTTCAGGTAACAAATTATACAGCGATAGTTGACTCCGTGCAACATAATCTACTGTTCCAGCTTGTCTTTAGTTTATTTGTTGAACGATAAAGTGTCTGGCTATGACATCTGAAAACACTACACTCAAACATTGATCTACACAGCCTTGCTGTTAAAGATGCACAGGAAGAGAAGGGTGCAGAACGATGTTTAATATTCTGCCAGCACAAAGCAACAGCAGCATCAGCATTGGCTGTCTATGCACTTGTGTGTTAGGTGTGTAAGAGCTAAAGTGGGGAGGGGGGGTATTAAAGTATAAAAATGCAAATAAACGTGAGCTGGTAAGTAACGCTATGGATGACGACAAAATCTAAAGTAAACTTTAGAAGTGTGTGCATATATGGATATAGCTCAAGGATATAACTGCTGGGCACCTTCTGGGATTTGAATCTTCAAGATAGTGGTTACACAGCCGTGACCTTAACCACTAGACTCCCTTGCGCAGTCTAAATTATATTAGGTTAACATCAGTTCAAAGAGGAGGTAATGTCGTACACTAAGCTCTTGAATGAATAGAGGATATCTCTTAAAGGAGCTTTCTGTTTTGCAACTCCTGCCATCTACTGGGACAAGACTCACATCTGAGCACCAAGGCCACCATTATGAATTAACAAACAGACCTTGCAGGCCAGGGGGAGACTGCAGCTGCAGGCTAACACTGATTCGCTGTCCGGGGGGGAAGACAGCAGAGTTGCTAACCCCATCCCTCTTATGGTGGCAAAGGAATTGATTCTGACATGACAACCTCTTTTGTGCTGTAAAGCAGTACATGGTTATAAACAGTGCCGCCACTGTTTGCCTACTGGAGAAAAAAAGATGCCGAGGAAAGGCCACCCCATCTACAGTACCTGTTGAAAATTAAGCTCTTTTTACGTAATGCTGTCGCTATCCACAAACTCAAGCACAATATGTAGGAGTGAGAAAAGTATCTCTCAGTTATTTTGCTCCTCTGACTCGCAGCCCGAAAGAGAGGCATGGTTTCTCTGCGCACTTGTGTCCAGTTCTGGATCTAGAGTGCATAACCGAATGCGGTGGAGGAGGGAGCTCGTCGCCGGATGGTTTTTCAGGTAGTGACGTCGCAAACGCTGAGCTAACCATTGAATGTACTGTATTTAAATTTTGTAACACAAAGCGGACAGCGGGTACTTCCTACCGGCATTTTCTTTTTTTGTTATTTTAAATATAGCACGAGTATCTGAAAAGTAATGACTTTAGATTATCGTTGATTCAATATATATGTCCTCCAATCCGGTAAGTTTTAAACTTTTTAACGGAAATATATTTTGTAACATTCATCAGAGCCATAGTTTTTTCCTTTCCCGAAAGACGTATTCGGTGGATATCTTGCCATTGCCAAGTGTAGGCAACAGTTACTTTTCTCTTAGTTTGGCTGCTTTCTTAAATAGGTCTTAAAAGATTGGGTTAAAATAAAGGGTGTTTGCTACTTAATTACTACTTACTAGAATGAAGTCAGAAGTTAATTGTTGTCGGTAAGTAGAGAGCTAACTAGCTTCAGGTCATTGCTTGTATAGATGAATTTCAGTTTAGTGTTTTACCGCAGCGAGTTGAGCAGCTAACTGGCTCTATCGTCGAGTATCGTTTTTACGATCGTTTAATGCATAGCAACATTCTAAATAATAAAAAAACTATAACGGATGTAAATTACAAGTAGACGCATACAATTATAATGAAATAGTGAATTTTTAAACATTTTATAATTAAAGCCACATCACCACTGTAGATTAATGCACCCAATGCGGCTTTCTTTCTGTTAAGTGCTACAATGTCAAATGTGCTGCACGAAACGGGCTGTTTCCTACTATACTCACCGTTGCCCCGTAAATGCCCACAACAACGTGGATACATTTAAGGGAAGATTCTAACCGTTTATTTTATGTTTTCAGGCGAATCTACGGTTTAAATTGAGTTTTTAATAAAGTCAGTAATGTAGTCTTAGGAGTTGCATTTTGCTGTGTTAATGTGTTTGCCGTATTGGATCCAAAATGAGAGATTTAAATGTATAAAATATATATTAATCGTATTCGTGGTTGGCCGAATCCTTTCTTTCTAACTTCAACTTTTTTCATAAGATTAGCAATGTTCTGAAATGAAAACTCGAAAATGTGTTGAATTTGATTAATAATTTTTTTTAAACCTGACATGCATGCAGATACCCGTAGATGGGTAAATCTGCCGTTATTGTATGTAGTGAGGTGACGCGCTCATTCAACATTCCATAAAATGCATTAACTCTAAGAAAATTTACAAACGGCGTCGGTAAAGTAGAATTTAGTTAATCTGTAACAGCTGGAAATAAATTTGTATACGGTTGTATAATGTAAGATTATTACCTAGAGAGTTCAAATGCGTTTTAAATAAATTTCCCTTTTTTTCGACATTATTTTGACATACTACTGCCACCTAGGCTGTTGACCTCGCCGATAGCCTCCCATCCTTAACCGTTAACTTTTATCATGGTAACTTACATACATTGTATCGTCAGCAACATCCCGAAACACTCCACTGTGAGACGTTTGCAGAAAACGTATTTACAAGCTTCACTGAGACATCGAATTTCACACGGTTGGCCAAGTGTGCATTGGATTGCAGAATTTAAATCAGTCCCACATGCCGTCATTACGTCGTCCTGTAATAACGTGGCCTACACCGGGAGGCCAAATGAAGATATTTCATCGTCTCTGTTGCGGCAGAAAAAAATCCTTATTTATTTTAAGTTTTTAAGTGTTTTTTTTTTTTTAAGCTGATATGAATTTTACATGCACGCGCAGAACAACAGACATTCATAACAAAAGAGGAAACATTTTGCTAACGGTTTAAAACTTATAGAAAACAACTTTACCACTATATGGACCTTTACCCTGAAAGTTACTCCTTTCTACCAAAATACTTAGGAAATGGTGTTTGATTTAGATGTACATGCATACTTTATCTTGAGGTAGAAACTGACATGTTGCTCTTTTTTTAAAAGGTAAGGCTTACTCAAGTCTGCTGTATTCTCTTGGTATCTAATCTACAAAAATCACCCAAGTGAGCAATTTCCTTATCTATATTTTACGATATGGTAGAACTAATAACTATATGTGTTCTAGATAAAACATCAAGGGCCTCCTTTTGCAGCAGTAAACATCTTCATGGTTGTGTATTCTGCCAAAGGAACTGTTCCTGACACTGGTGGTTTGTGCATTGTAACTAAAGGATTTAACCTGCCACAAGGCTGTCATTATGATACATTTCAGTGCTTCGTGTTTGATGACATTATATCCATACAAATACATTTTTGTGGTTTATTTTTGATTCGTCACAGCACTTAAAGTTTTTGAATATATTTATCCAAGGCATGGAATGTGTTGTGAAAAAAAATTAGATGTAGAAAGTCTGGCTCACCACAACATTAATATGATGATGTCGGTGTCTGTCACAATAAATACTGTTCAGCTCCGTGGTGCTAATTGATATTTTCAGCACACATGCTGCCAGGATTTCGGAAGGGGCCAATGTAGTGTGAATGGAAAGCTATTTTTGGAGCTACTTAATTTGTGGTGAAGGTCACTGTAGACATTTGCCCACAAGTAATGGGCCTATATATGGCAAAGTGAAGAGTGAAAAGCACCACTATAGAATTGAAAATAACAATAATAATGAGTCTGGGCGGGGGGGGGGGGGGGGGGGGGGGGGGGGGGGGGGGGGGGGGGGGGGGGGGGGGGGGGGG
>JAOYSI010005203.1:0-13704 GCA_025775065.1 Hiodon alosoides
TGTGTGTGTGTGTGTGTGTGTGTGTGTGTGTGTGTGTGTGTGTGTGTGTGTGTGTATATATATATATATATATATATGTATATGTATGTGTATATATATATATGTATATGTGTATATATATATATATATATATGTATATATGTATGTATACGTATATGTACATATATTTCGTCCTGCACTTTGAGAAAGTTAGAAGACAGAAAATGGTGTGTAACATTTGAACTTTTTTAGCTAAATATATCTAAGTGTGAGCTTCCTCTTCCATTTACCTGCCTTTGCCCACCTTTACTCACCCACTCACTCTTTCTCTCTCTCCATCTGTACCTGCCTTTGCTCACTCACTCACTTTCTCTCTCTCCCCCCCCCCCCTCTCTCAGGGTGTGAAGCGCTTTGAAGCCAGGGAAAGAGTGATCACCGCTCTGATGGAGAGAAAGTTGTTCAGGGCGAAGAAGGCACATCCAATGTCTCTGCCCGTGTGCAGGTAAAGGATGTCTAAGTGAAACTGGGCCTAGCTACACAATGTAAACAGCTAAAAGCATGAGTTACAACAGCGAAGGCCAAACTTCACGTACTGGAAAGTTTTCTTTTGTTGTTTCCTGTCATATTATATTTAGGCCATTTAATACTAAAGTTGGGAATGGGCCCCATGCTCCCTGTCCGTTATATGCGCTAATATGCACTGTTGTTTATCTCTCTCTGACTCTCAGTCGTTCTGGAGATGTGATTGAACCCCTGCTGAGGAAACAGTGGTTTGTGCACTGTGAAGAAATGGCCAGAAAGGCTGTGCAGGTGTGTAATGAACAGTTTGTGCGTGCGTGTGTGTGTGTGTGTGTGTGTGTGTGTGTGTGTGTGCGTGAGTGTGTTCATAACTATGTGTTTGTTCATACCTGTGTGTGTGTGTGTTTGTGTGTGTTCATACCTGTGTGTGTGTGTACGTGAGTGTGTGTCACTCTGATCTTGGCTGGTGGGCGAATCAAGGGTCCTCTGTGAGTCTGTGTCTGTGCTGTGACTCTCTCTCTCTCTCTCTGTCTCTCTCTCTCTCTCTCTCAGGCAGTGGATGATGGGGAACTGGAGATAATCCCTCACTTCTACAAAAAAACGTGGAAGAGTTGGCTCTCCAACATCAGGTAAGGGCCTGAGAGCAGATGGTGTGTTTTTCTGCTCTCTTCTCTCTCCACTCGCAGAGTCTGCCGTTTAATCCATTCTCAACCCCTTTTTTCTCCTCCCAGTGACTGGTGCATCTCCAGACAGCTTTGGTGGGGCCACCAGATTCCAGCCTATCGGGTCTCCTTCCCAGGTTCATCACACCAAGATGAGGTGCTTCTACAATCACCGGTCCACACTGTTCTGTCATGTGTCTGTCAAACTGTTCTGTTACGTGTCTGTCTGACAGTTCTGCCATGAGTCAGTCACACTGTTCTGTCATGATCCTGTTACCCAGTTCTGTCATGAGTCAGTCACACGGTTCTGTCATGTGTCCTTCAGACAGTTCTGTCACCCAGTTTGGTCATGAGTCTGTCAGACAGTTCTATCATGTGTCAGTAACACTGTTCTATCCTGTGTCTGTCAGACAGCTCTGTCACCCAGTTCTGTCATGATCCTGTTACCCAGTTCTGTCATGTGTCAGTCACACGGTTCTGTCATGTGTATGTCAGACAGCTCTGTCACCCAGTTCTGTCATGATCCTGTTACCCAGTTCTGTCATGTGTCGGTCACACTGTTCTGTCATGTGTCGGTCAGACAGTTCTGTCATGTGTCTGTCACACTGTTGACGTTCTGCTCACAAGCGCTTCTCTTAATGCCCAAATTTCCGGTCTTGTTTTTTTTCCAGGAACTGTGGGCGTGGGGGAGGAGCGAGGAAGAGGCCAGAGAGAGGGCTACTGTGAAATTTGGGGTGCCGTCTGAAGCCATTACCTTAAATCAGGGTGAGTCAACATAATCATATTGGTAGTTTTTGAGAGAAATTGAAATTGGCCCATTCATACAAAGAACCGTACCTGGCCCATTCACACAAGAACAGTACGTGGACCATTCTTAAAGAACTGGCGTTCATCAGTTTATCAATCATATAGCAGTATATTAATGTTCATGAAGCTATTACTTCAATAATATTTTTGTATCCGTAGGATCAATTTTTAAAAATGTAATAAGAAGGACGACAGGATAACACAGCATGGGCAACCACAGCGTTGTTGGGGATACATTTTTGTTCTGACTGGTTGGGTAGTCCACAGCCAGCACAAAGTGGTAATGTGTGTGAGAGTGGGTCTTATTAACCTATTGGGTTAGCACTTACTTGAAGGCATTTGGTTTGGTGTGGTGTGGTGTGGTGTGGTCTGTGGGTGTGGCGGCTTTATTTGAGGCCGAGGGTGACCCCGCCAGCGTTCTCTCACAGATCCGGACGTGCTGGACACCTGGTTTTCCTCCGCTCTCTTCCCCTTCGCTATGTTGGGCTGGCCGGAGCAGGTACCGTTTCCTCTCCTCCTCCGCCTCCTCCTCGTTCTCCTCCTCGTTCTCCTCCTCCGCCTCCTCCTTCTCCCTGCCTTTTTAGCGACGTCGTTCCCTCTCTGGGACCGTAGTTACAGATGTGTTCACAGTTAAGCGTGACAGTTCTGGTTTTTCGTTTCCGTTCACAGGCCGGACATATGTCCTATAAATGTACATGCAAGTGTTAGTGGTTCTCTGGGTCCAGTGTGAATGTTTACTTAACTTTTCACATATGACTAGAAGGCTGCCATTACATATGTCCCTTTTAAGGTGACTCAACTTCCTGTCAACAGACAGACGACCTTCAGAAATTCTATCCCAACACCCTGCTGGAGACAGGAAGTGACCTCATTTTTTTCTGGGTTGCCCGGATGGTGATGTTGGGCACAGAGCTGACTGGGCAGTTGCCTTTTAAACAGGTAATGCCAGTCAAACACATTTACTTACTGCTGTGAATATTCCAACTATTTTAGTTAATTTTTAAACTATTTTATCCATTAATAGAAGTGCAGGAATGTTTTTTTCTTTTTCTTTTCTTAAATCCTACCTCCAGCTATAAATCAACGCCCTGCGTGAAGTGCAAGTTCTACTGTTACTGTTTCAGTTTAACTTTCTGTAAGCTCAGAGCTGACTCGTGTCTGTCACCCTTTAAAACCTCACAGTCATTTCTAGTATAGCCTGCACGCTACTCATCTAGCGTGTGATTTTAAAGACTCTGTGTTACTGCAGGAGCTCTCTCTGTTTCACACGCTAACACACACCGAATTTGATACGGTTACTGCGGTTCATTTGCTTACTCAAAACTAAAATGTTGTCAAATCCGTCAGCCAGCATAACGCGCATAGTCCCCGTCTCGCTCTCTCACGCTCTCTCTCTGCCCCCCCTCAGGTTCTCCTGCATTCTTTGGTGAGAGACAAACATGGCAGGAAGATGAGCAAATCTCTGGGAAATGTCATCGATCCCTTGGACGTCATTTCTGGCGTGTCTCTGCAGGTAAGCACAATCACACTTGGCGCACTGAGTGCCCTGCTTCAGGACGTGTGAAACTGGAGCAGAGAAACACGCTGTTCTCACTTTCTGATTCCCTACATCCATTGGTCTGCTGGGAGAATACAGTGGGTCAGATCCTCACAAAGGATGCACTGTCTGTTTGGGAAAGGGGCTGTCAGGTGTGTGGGATGAGACTTTATAATAATAATAATGATGATGTACCACTACAGTTTACACAATAGTTACTTCATATAGTTAATATAGCCGTTTCTTCTTGAGATTTTAATCTGTCACCTGCAGCCTGCATCAGTATGATAACTCTATAGGAATGTAAAGTAAATAGTCATAAAGGCAAAGCATTTCTGAAAGGCTTAGAAGCTTCTTATTTATTTATCTTTGTAGTGCATCTGCTCTAAATCAGATAACAGAAAGTGCTGCTTCCCACCTGTCTATCTCTCAGAGGCTTCAGGAGAAAGTCAAGGAGGGCAATTTGGACCCCAGAGAAGTTACCGTTGCCATGGAGGCACAGGTCAGACTCCGCCCACAACCCTGCCCTCTCCCAATCCTGCTACTGCATTAGGAATAGTAATTGGGATTTATCTGGCATTGCTCAACTGGGCATGCTCATTGTGACCTCTCTCTCCTTCTTCAGAGGAGAGACTTCCCTAAGGGGATACCTGAGTGTGGCACGGATGCCCTCCGATTCGCTCTCTGCTCTTACAAGGCCCAGGGTGAGTGGCTCCTCCCCTGTGCTGTGTGCATATGTTTGGTCATTGGGCTGTTCTCAGCCTGGCTAGAATGTGTGTATCTCAAGGTGGAAGACCTCACTGTCCCTCTGCAAGTCTGCCAGCCCTGTGTGTCTTCTGCGTCGGTCTGTTATTCTCTACCTCCTCTAACCTCCTCTATTATTCTCTACCTCCGACTTGCACCGCTGGCCAGTGGAAAGGGGTGTGGCTCATTCTGACTCTGTGGGCCTGTTTGTACGGGGGCGTTGTGTCTCTCTGACTTTATATGCGCGTGTCTCTCCGTCTGTCGTGCAGGGGAGGACATCAGTCTGTCCGTGTCCCACGTGCTGAGCTGCAGGCACTTCTGTAACAAGATGTGGCAGACCGTGAGGTTCACACTGGCGGCTCTGGAAGAGAGGGACACCCGTCTGGGAACGCTGGGCGAGGTGCGGAGCCGTAACGAGGGGGCCCTCTCGGCAGCAGTGGGGAGCCGGTGTTTGGCTTTGTCAACGCGCCGAGCCCCACCCGCCATTCTCCTCTCCTGTTCCTGTGTCCGGTTCCTTTCCCCCACCTCTCCTGTTCCTCCATCCCGTTCTCCCTCTGCACCAACACCAGCTCTTTCCCTTTCCCCAAATAAAGGGAGGTTTACTGTTAAGGCGAATGTTCTGCGCCTTTCCCAAAGCATTCAGATGCCCCCTGTTAGCGGAGCCAAATGAATGCTATTTACCACTCCCTCGCAACCGTCCAAATGAGGGACTAGGATAACGATCTACTCGATGTAACCTTTTCGAGTGTAAAGGAGCAATGAATATAGTATTTAGTTATTCTGTGGCTAACTAGATCGCATTGGTTAAAAGTGTGTGTGTGTGTGAGCGCCTGGGCAGAGCTGACAAAGGCGAGCTCTGTTGTGCAAGACGTGTCAGATTTACTTCAAAGATCGAGTGGCATTCATCTATTGAAAGGGCTGCACTTGTGTTAATATTCCTCCTGCTAGGAGACCGAATGTTTATGGTACAAGTGAGGTCAGAGCTATTCCTGATTCTTACTTGAGGCATTCGGTACCGGAGGCCTAAATGCAGATTTACACGTTCGCTGTGTGAGGGCGGTTTCTCTGCAACTTTGTTCACTACCGACCCATTTACGCTGAGCTGCCTGTAAATAGTTACGACGCCTCAAAACACAAGCTGTCACTTTCAATCAAATCAACTCAATCCATCAAACTTTATTATGGCACATTTTTACAAATAGAATTGGTTACAAAGCACAGAACAGATTGCATTTTCCGGAGGGAATTATAAATAAAATAAATAAACCCTGTGCCAAAGAGGATAATTCTGACCCCTGAGGCAGTCGAGAGAACTGGCAAATGGCACAATAGTAGACACATACAGAATAAAACTGAATAATAAAGTAATCAGTGAGGAGCTTTGTGGATGGTTGGGGGAATAGCCAACTACACTACACAACTGCACTACAGGTGGTCCATTCTGGATTCTGGACCATATTGAAGATGATACCACTCTTTTATCTTGGCCATGGCAGTGAGAGGGGGAGGGAAAACAAAAAGATAAATCTGATTAGCAGCGGATAATCAAGGGGAGGGAGAGTGTGTACATTTAGTGTTGAGCGACATTATGTAGCCTCAGCGAGAATAAATAATGGCAGAAGGTACAAAAGGCAAAAAACCACAGGGGACTAGGAGGACTTTTAAAAACGGAAGCCCAAGACTTGTAATGCCTTAAAAGTGAGACGTAAGCATGCTTTATGGGCAGTATGAACAGAACCTTTCCATTGGTTTTGGCAGTGATTGACGGCCGTGCTCCCTCCCTCCCTCCCTCCTCCTCTCAGACCCTTCCCTCCAGCAGCGTGGACCGGTGGGTGTGCTCCAGACTGTACAGCACGGTGCTGCAGTGCGAGCGCGGTTTCCAGGACTACGACCTCCAGGCCGCCGCCGCCGCCCTGCACTCCTTCTGGGTGCACAGCCTCTGTGACGTCTATCTGGTGAGTGGCGCACTCGGCTGGCCATTTCACAATCTTTTACCAATGAAACACGTGAGGCCTTTTCTACATTGACAACCACTGGGGAGACATGTCTGTATTGTGTTCCCCTGCCAAATGTTTCTCGTTAAACTGGTTGACTGCTGCCTGGCCTCCTGGTGGCAACAAGCTGATTGACTCTGAAAGAAGCGTATGGACTTGCATAATGGTTAATGGGTCGAAAGACTCAACGATGAATGTTAAACGGTGAACCAGTACAGTTATTGGGATCAATGGGGGGGGAGTAGCCTTTTGCACCTAGGTTTTTTATTGCCACCGTCTGGTGCCGCCCTTCGAGCTCACCGCCCCCATGTGTGGCAGAAGAATACTCGTCCCTACTGTTGTTCACGTGCCAAAATTCCGCTTAGTTTCTCTCTTTCCCCTCCCCGCGGTCCAGGAATGTGTTAAACCGGTGTTGAGCCGAGGAGCCGCGGAGGCTGGTGATCGGGCGGCGCGGGAGAGGGCGAGCGCCCAGAGGGTGCTCCACCACTGCGTGTCGACCTCGCTCGGCCTGCTCGCCCCCTTCATGCCCTTCATCACCGAGGAGCTGTGGCAGAGACTCCAGACGCACGCCTCCCCAGGGGATCCACCAGCCAGCTTGTGTCTGCAGCCCTACCCGCAGCCCGGCCAGCTGGTGAGTGGGGCGGATTTAGTGGCCGTCTGCTTCCTGCTGATTGCATTCCCTCGCCGGAATGCCTGTTCACTTAGTGGGTGGCGTTTTACAGAAGAACTGACATTGCCACATAGTTTTGCATTCTACCGGTTCACACAGCTGGATGTTGACGGAAGTAAGTCAGTTTTGCTGCCTGGAATAATGGCCGGACAGCAGTTTTCTCCTGGTACTTGAACCTACACACAGGCAAACAAACGCATCAGTTTTCTCCTGGTACATGAACCTACACACCGCTGGTTCTAAGCCCCAGGCTTTCACTAAGGACTGTACTGGATGGTATGTGAACTGATACGTCCCTTCCTCCCATTCGCTGTTACCACTACTACTCTTCAGTAATCCCTCCTCACTCTCCTTGTCTCCGCCCCTCACTCTCAGGTTCACTGGCACCATCCCCAGGAGGAGGCAGATTTCCCTTTTGTACAGGAAGTAGTCAGAGTGGCTAGGTCGTTACGGGCCCAGTGTCACATGACCAAGACAAAACCTGACAGTAAGTTGCATGTCCATGTTACAGTGTTTACAATGAAGGCAAAGTTATTCTACCCGTGATTGAATGTGGCTGAGATGTGTACTGTCAGATGATGTACTCAGTTTTGTCTGTGTTCTCCTGCTGTTCCAGTGTGGGTGGTGTGTTCACCTAGTCAGGCTGACGTCCTGCTTCACTTTAGCTCTGCCGTGCAGACCCTTAGCCGAATCTCCAACCTTTACATACAATGTCCCGAGGGGAGCAATGCTGTGCCTTTACTGCTCAGGGGCCCTCCTCCTCCCAGAGGCAGCGCAGTTGGCGTGGTCGACCATACCTGTCAATTACATCTGAACATCCAGGTAACCCACATAGATTAGTTCACTTTTAATGACCTGTAACGATCAGTCAGTCAGTGTTTATACACTGTATTATCCCCCCTTAGTCTTATTATACTGTTGTGTCTTATTCAGTGGGTGTTAACCTAGTGCGAAGTAGGTTTGTCAGTGTGTGTGTTTGTGTGTGTGCAAAATCTCTGCACTCTTACAGGGCGGTCAGGACGCAGACAGACAGAGTGGGTTGCTTTCCAAGCGCAAAGAGAGGCTCCTCTCCAAACTCGAGCTGGCCATCTCTCGCACTCGAGTGCCGTGCTACCAAGAGAGGGTGCCGGAGCGAGTGAGGCGCGAGACTGAGAATAGGGTGAGTCGTGGGTCGGCGGAACGGTTCCTTGCTCCTTAACATTTCCACCAACGCTGGTGTGGCTCAAATAGTCGAATACACTAATTTGAAGTGGCGTCCGCGTACTTTTCACCATGCTGTTTATGCCAAACCTACAAGAACTGTGATGGCATTGCAAAATGCTAACGAAACTTTATAGAAAAGAATATTGTTTTCAGTAACCACATTATTATTACTGACAGTCACATTTTACATAACTGTGCTTGTGGCTAGAGACCATTAACCTGTGGTAGCAGACGTAATGACTAGATATTTCAACATTCACCTATGGGTATGTGCGCCCAAACCAGAGAATACGAAACATGCTAAAAGCCATGTTTAAATTGTGGAGAGACAGTAGAACAGTGCTATTCAGGATTTTTAAGTTATAAAAGACAAAATCCTGGAGAAATGAATGACAATAATACTGCATGGAGAAACTGTGGAATCTGCTGTTAAACTGGACAGTTTACCCTACCTTTACCCACATTCTAACCGTGTAATTTGTCTTAGATCTCTGCCATGGAACAGGAACTGAAGAGCATTGAGGACCAACTACTGACATTAAACACCTCTAAAGAACAAGGAAGCTGAAAAAAGAGCACTCAACGTCGAGCAGTCCCAAAGAGTTTCCACATAATTGCAATGTTATGGTGTAAGGGTCTGGACTACATTCCCCAAGTATAAACTAGACATGACATCATTGTACAATAAATTATTTGCCAATTTATTGTCTTTCAGTGTGTATGCATATATAATGTGTATGTTTATTCAAATTTATTTTAAAACACTTTAATTTTTTTTTTTGGATGTTTTTGTTATCAGTTTTTGTAGGATGACATTGGTTTTATGTGATGATAAACCAATAATAAACAGGTCAAACACGGGGTTTAATGACAGAAAACGGCGTTTAAAAAAAATGTTTCGAGTGAATTTGAAAGGGAATTTAAGTAGAAACTGTAAACCAAACGGACCAATAGGGTAAAGCAGAGCGAAAAACAATAACAGCAGGGTAACGAAGAACAGTTGAGCTACCTGGAGAACAAGTCATGTAGATTGTGTTATTAGAAAAAAATATTGTTTCTTAAACAAAGATAAAACACAAATACGAATGGTGTTAAATAGAAGGGCAGGAAGAAATCTCAGATTATAATTTTCAGCAGAATGTAAGAAGAAAAAACCCGAGGACCGCTTTCAAAAGACGGAATGTGGCATTATGATGTGAACGTCATCATTAGTCGTCGAGTTTTGTGTGAAATTCTGTTATGGGTTTAACGTTAGATATCATGGAAACATGTATAATTTTCAGTTTCCCTTCTAGCACGGGATGACTTAAGTATGTGACGTGCCAGGATAAAAGTTTGGAATATTTTTGTGCTACAACAAATTAACAATACAAAAGAGAACGAGGGGCGTAGAAATAACTAGGAAGGCAGCGGAATTCAGGAGGAATAAGAAGACCGGTTGGTAATAGCACTAAGTAGAACGAAGAGGAAGATGCAGATTCTATATTGTAATTATTCTTGAAAGCTTACCTCAAAAACAAATAATTATTTATTCATATTATAGTGGGTTACACATAATCGTCGCCGCCTCGCGACGGTTGTCAAGGTGCCTCTGTTGCTAGGAAAATCTGCGAGGTGGATGAAGGGGAAGATTGTACAGCGCAAGAGGTGAGGGGTGGGACTTGCTTATTGAATCAGCCCGGAAGTGGAGTGTCTATCGGTACACTTGGTGTCAAAAATATTTTATGAGAGAACCTAACACCTTTTGGCAAACAGTGGACTATCACAGTAAATCAGTTCGTCGTTTACCATTCATGTACGTGCAAATGTTTGAAATTACACTACCTCAATGTTAGTTCTGAAATAGACCGCGGGTGAAGGGAAGTTGGATATTGAGATCGAGAGGCGATGGAGTATTGACACTGGTAAAGAAGGACCGGAGAGGAAAAAGTGCGCGTAAGGGGAAGAGACTGAGGGATAATCACCAATAACTAAAGCCAACCGACGTGGCAATGAAGAGAGGTAAGATTTTACCATATTTGTACGATCCTGATTATGGTGTTATGTTTTATGGAGCGTGGCGCGTGTCTGTGTGAATGAGTGTGAGAGAGAGAGAATTCGTAATTTAGCGTCTAGTTATGTACATTTAATTATTTTTCCAGATGTCAAAACAACTAAAATACACCTAAAAGCAACTAACTTTATTGTGGAAGAGATTCCACGAACAATAATGTAAAAGGCAAATTAACGACCACTGTGAACGGATAAGCTCTTTGTAAATGGTGGCATCGAGTTTCCGAGAGGTAAACAACTTGATTCGTGCTTACTGCCTGTATGAGTGGCGTAAAGACAGGTAGCTAGCTGAACTGCTTCTAAGTCCACTCGCGCACATTCTCATTGACTTAGACAGACCGGACGTGGTTGGCGCCGTATCAGTTAAAGTTAAGACATACATACAGTATACTGTTAATGTAGTTTTTTTTTTAATCGTTACTAATCTTGTTTTTTTTAATTATTTTTTTGTAGATGACAGGTTGGTTACGCAGTCGTTGGGAATAAGCAATATGTGGTTTACAAAAATAAAAAATGTTACATGGTAAAGGAATGGAATAGTGCTGTTCTGTTTTTATTTTATTATCACATAAGTTTTATAGAGAGCACATCTCGTTTGTTAACGGTTGCTGTTGTGGAAATCTGCTTACTGTTGTTTTTTGATCTGAACTTCGACCTTTAGTTTCCTGCGCTATAACCTACCAGAAACAAACACGTTTTCAGGCCGAGGAGGGGGTTAAAGGGTTTTTACTGACTGTTTCGGTGCGAGTTGAACTTTTCCTTCCTCGTATTTCCTAACGGTTCTAGTGCAGAGAGACGGGGCACTGAGGGAATGAGACTTTTCTGTGTTCAGGTATTAGAAGAACAGTAAATTCCTACGCTTTTTAGATGAGCTTTTCCTATTGCATAATATATCCTTTCCATTGTGTTTGGTTTCCACTTTTCCTTCTGGTACGCTATCTCTACTTTACTTTTTTGTCTGTTTTGTACCCTTTTTTGATGGAGTCATGTTTAATACTTCCTCCAAAACAATGTTCTCCTCTACCTCCTATCTCCTCTTGTTTTGAATTGTGATCACTTTATGGTTCCTTCTTGCCATGTGTTTTTAATTCAACCTTAACTGCGCTGACTGCAATTCTGTGTGTGGACTCAACAAATGTCCAGTGAAAAACTTTTTGAACACAGCTTAATCGGGCATCTTCATTTATCAATTACATTCTAACTAATTTATTTTTTATTTTTTTAAGTTTTAGCTAAATGGACCATGTCCAACTTAGTACTATGAACAGTTAATTATATTTTACTTACTATATTTTATCTTGTTTTTCATCCATGCCATGTCAGTACCACTGGGGTTTTCATTACTATTTTTGCACAACATTAAAATAATGTAAAATGTGAAAATGTGATTGTAAAACCTTTTTGTTTATAGTCTAGTAGGGTAATGATTGGTATATGTGATTTTGAACATTTAGCTGTAGTTGGGTGCACTGTTATGATTGCCACAGAGTGGCCAATATGATATACTTAAGACATACTGTGGCTCAACACCTCCTAATAAGTTGAAATCTAAACCCTGTCGATGAATAGCCGGTTGGTGATACTTAAACGGGTGCTCACTGTACGCTAACAAGATAGTATGGGATTAAGTCACCGTGACATCCTGATAAGATTATAAGATTCTCGCTTCTCATTGGTGTGGACATCTGTGCTGTTAAATCTCCTGCAGGAAGGTCTGCGCAGGAACTTTGACCTACTTATCTCTCCATCTCCTGGGTTTCCTTCTTTTGTCCTTTTTTTCTCTCAGTTGACTCTTTCGCTTCCTCGTGTCATTTCTCCGTACGGCACAAAAGGAAATCTCCAGACACCACATCTGCTATGCGCCAATTGAGGGCACCTGGGGTCATTGTATCACTGGCTGTGTTTTAAACGCTTGAACACACCAAGCAAGAGCCCTTGAACGTGCACTAACGAAGGCCAGACTTCTGACTCTGTAGCCACTTCATTGATAAGCTTTGAGTGTTACTGGCACCGGGAGTGAAAAGACTGTCTCATTCCAGCTGCGTGCAGGGACGCAAATGGTTTGAAAACGGCTCGATGTCATATTGGGGTGGTTTCGTTTCTTCAAAAGCGCTTTCCTTAAATTTACATTGGTTGGCCTGCGCTATGATTTTCGAAAGCGAATTTTCATACTTACGTCGGTTCCATTACTTACGTTTCCTGCCAACGAGTGAGCGTCGGGTTAGTTTTGTTTTGCAAATGTAATGTTGCCTTTGCTAGGCAAATATAAAACGCCTTCACAAGTTGTCTGTTTGTTTATAGAGTTTATCTATAGCCAAAACCATTTGCTGGTGTTTTGAGTAGCTATTGACTTTCCTCCCGAAATGTATTACTTTAGTGAGTCATTCGTGTTTCATTTATTTATTCATTTATTTCAGATTTCATGATGATCAACTTGGTGTGATGTACAACATGGTCATATATCTAACTACATAGCTGAAAACCTCAAACTGAACCTCCAAAACAGTCCTCTCCCTGTACCATGAATCCATGTTGACTAGAATTATGGAGGAAACTCTCCCATTCCTAAAACCATTGACATCCAAGACATCTACGAAAAAGTGTCTACGAAATGGCCGACTGTTATTTTAAATGGTTTGGGAATTCTGGAAATGTTTGATGGCTCAGTGGTGGAAAAACTGCCTGGCCTTACCTTTCACAAGGTTTCCTCACTGCTTTAGAGTTCCGGCGAAGGGCCTGAATGCCAAAACTGTGAAATCCTCATAAATGAGAAAGGTCTGAGGTATAGATTAAAACGATAAAGACCAAGTAAAATATATTAATTGGGTGGGTGGGTGGGGTTGCACTTGCATCTGTGTTGTTGCACGTGTCATGCACGCTGTACTGTAGTTGGTTAACAAGTTGGTTAATAAATAAGCTGTGCTTTGAAGCAATTTAACAGCAGGGAACACTTCTCATCCAAAAATGCTTTTTCTCTGAGATTTAGCTTTGTGGAAGAAACGCATTACAGTCTAAAATAGAAAATGGGATAATTTGTGCATTTTTCCACAATGTACAACATTTTCTTAAGAAATCTGAGACATTGATTAGAAATAAATTACTGTTTACCTAAAACAGGGAAGATTTCCCTAAAGACTCATTCAAATGGAGTAGCTGGAGTTTTAGCATTGGATCTACCTCTTAAACCTGAGTCGTCTACAGTACACTGTATACAGCATGTCAAATTCCAGATGTGTGCTTTAATAGTATGTAGGGTTGTTACTTTTCTGCATGTAAAAACAAGTGTAATGAAGTAAAAAGACGGTTGGGGTGGTGTGGTAACCTGTGTAGTGGAGGTTATATGGGTTGTTGTACCCACTGGGGAAAATCCGCGTACTTACTCTTTTCTCTCTTTCTTTTTCAGGGTGATGGCCGAAGGCTGAAGTGACAGGCTCTCACACCCCCACCCCAAAATCACCACACATACACCAGCCCACGCACCCAGCACAACCACACCCAGGAGAAACGAAAAAAAACAAAACCCGGGGGGCAGTGGCA
>JAOYSI010005205.1:0-15281 GCA_025775065.1 Hiodon alosoides
ACTTGCCCCCCTAACCATGTTTATTGCTGTCACCACATTTCTTCAGATGAGCAATTAAACCAGTGTAACCACCACAAATATTCTACTAATTACTCAGTTTATGAACTTTAAATGTTGTCAGAAACAACTGGAATCTCAAAACAATTCGAGAGTTCCTCTGTTGGTAAAGGCTCATGCCTCATTTCAGTCTAAACCCTATGAGACTCAGCAACTCCTCTTAGCTTCCTGGGCTCCAGCTGGCTGGCGGTGCCAGGAAGACAGACGTGCCTCTCCTCCAATAGGTCCGAAATCTCTTGTGAGGGCAGTAGCACCTTTTGAGTGTAAAATGGATGAGAGGCTCAAAGGCAATTGCATTGGAGCACCCTAATCTGGATCATGTTACTTGCCAAGTTGGGTTACAAGTCAATATGGGTTGTCATCAGCTACCAACCTTGTTGGAGTGCTGGACCAATCACCTGAGGCTTCTTTGTTGTGCGCTGATATAAGTGCCAGTAGCAAAGAGAATACATAACTAGCTGATCCAAATTGTGGCAAAAACAGGACAAAACTGGAAATTCCACATAAAAAAAATAAAAATAAAAGTAAGACAAAACTTTAATTCGTTTTTAAAAACATAGACATCCCAACACTTAAATCGATATTGGAATAAGCAAGGGCAAAAACTGAGGCCTAAATAATCCATTTGCAACATTCAAGGTAAAAAGCAATTACCTTAACTTTAAATTATGTAATGGACACAGGCTCACTAAGTCAGATATTTACATCTCGAATATATCAACAACCTTTATTTGTAAAGATTCCACCACTGAATAGACAAAACCTGTACCTCACACCAAATACTCAAATTCACATCAAGTAATCAAAACATAAGTTTTATTGATTCTATTTGAGCTTTCAGGACAATCCTCTCGCCACAAAGCAAAACAGAAATAGTACTGTTAAAAAGACCCAAACCAAAGTTCAGGTGTACAAATTTTTAAACGTGTCCATCCCCCATCTTCCCAGACCAGCTTGAGTGGCAAAAGTACATCTCTAAGAAAGACTTTGGCTCTTATTTAGGGTTGGGAAAAAGAAAAGGCCACTTCTCATGAGATGGTAAAATCCTAGTTTCCTAGAGTTTATGCACAGCTTTTGCTATCAATTTTTCAAAATGCTTTCAACTGTTAATTTATCGTTTTAATTTGCATTACAACCTTCCAGATCCATTCAACTGAAGGCCTTATTTCTCCATATTGATCTTTCTTTGAAACATAGTCTGTCAGCAGGATTAATCCAAATGTGCATGTCCCTGTATGTAAACAATGTACTGCACTATCACCAGACATAGTTCCTGGGATCATGTGGGTGAAACCATCTCTTTCCGCCTGTTTCCGAAGAGGACTTCCATCTTGTTGTGTTAATTTGCGACGTGTGTTTACGAGTTCCATCTCAGTGGTGTGCTGCGTGTAATATGAACATGTGACTGTTGAATCTGTCCGACTGCGAGTGTGGCCAGGTCTGCCTGTTGCCTTCCTCCCATCCACTGGTGGTCACTAGTCATCGGTCTTGGCCTCCATCTCCTCTGCGTCGTCATCTCCGTCCACCTCAGCGTTCTCGCGTTCCAGGCGCTCCAGCTGCCGCGCAAGCTCTGTCTCGTCCGTGTCAGTCACCACCTTCGGCTATAGAGATACAGGGCGCACGATATGATAGGAATTCCCTTGTTCCAAATAAATCAGGAAATCAATTCTCTAAAAGTGTCTGATGTTTTTCTTTTCTTTCAATAACAAGTTAATATACTTGGAAATTATATATAGTTTACAACTCTGTTGCTCATTCAATCCTTTAAAGCTATATACAAATCAAAGGAATTTCACAAGTTTTACAAAAAAACCCTGCCTTTCTCCACCCATATTCTACCCAGTCCTCACTCCTAAAGTACTGTGCAAAAGTCTTTGGCGCATGTAAAAGTAAAGTAAAAAAAATAAAAAATTGCCTTCAAAAATAATTAAATGACAAAAGTAAAGGACAGTAAAAACATTGAAAACGAAATAAAACTATATTCTATATTTGGTGTGACCACCCGTTGCCTTCAAAACGGTCGGAACATTTTCCACAGTTCTTTTAAAAACTTTGGTTGTCTCGGTTGTTCCTGTCTGTCCGGGTAATCCCAGACAGCCTCAATTTTGAGATTAGGGCTCTGTGGAGGCTACCAACTGTTGCAGAATGCCTTGTTCTTCTTCTGTTCTTCTTAAACTAAAAAGTGCGTTTTTTACTGACATACTAATGCGGAAGACCAAAAATAAATGTCAAATACTATATTAAAAAGCTAGGGTTCATAAGACTTTTGAACAGTACCGTTTCACTCTGGCACTCACCTCCATCTGAATGTTAAAGACACCTCTCTTCTCCTCAATCTTTTCCTTGATTGCAGCCATGGCTTGGTTGAGCACGGAGAGACCTTCTGTGCGCTCCAGCGTGGTGGTGGTCATCACATAGCGTGGCGGTGCTATTAGGTTGATCTGAAGGGATACGTTGGTAAGCAGGTGGACTCATGTATTCACATAACTTCACGTGTGGTAAAGTGTGGTACTCCTGGTTACTCACCTTAATTGGCATGGCCTCAGTGGAACAGCCCAGACCCGCCCTTAAAGCCTCTTTGACAGCGTCAATGCCCTCGTACCCATAGCAGGCGACCTCAATGTCTGAAAGGGACATGTAAACGGAGAGCAGTTTACACTAGCTCGAGAGCCACACTCACTCTTACTGAAATGAGTGCACTTCAGAACCTGACTACAATCAATCAGGTTTCTGTCCACCCCAATTTCCACCTTTGATTAAAATTTAAGAAAGGTAAAGACAAGTTTAGTTTGACCATTTTTTCCCCTAGGATATGATTTATGTAAAATTTATAGTAAAAAATAGTACAGGATCAAGAACGTATTTTACTAACTAGAATTAACACATGCATTTTAATTTTATCAGGACCATCTGCTTTCTCTTCATGTCTTTATAATCGAGGATGAACAGTAATAGTAAAAACCTCCTGCTCATGTACATATAGTTCCTGGGAACATGATGTAGCCTATTAATCCAAAGTTTTGACATATCTTATTGCATTAAATAGAATTGTATGCAGGTTAGGTACTTTTCATGATGTAATATATATAGATTTGTACATCACATGTACAAGGGTTGATCTGTGCATTCCTACCTGCACGGATTTTGACAGCCTGCGGAGTCAGTCGTCTATTAATGTTGTCAATGAGGACATTTCTCTCCTCCTCCGTCAGGTCTAATCCATCTAGGATGGACGGATCCCTGTAAGCAACAAGAGTAGTGTACCATCAGAAAAGCGCAACTGAACTCTACCAAGAGTATAAAGAGAATAGAGTAGCCACACAAGGATTTTAAGAGAAAGTTCCTAGCCTTGTTTGTGTAAAACATATTCAGAGACCCATCACGTTACATATAAAATTCCATATGGATATTAAATCACACCCCAAAGGGGGGAATATTAATAAGTTAGATGTTATTTAAGCGATCTTGTGTGTTGCTGGCATATATCCTCATGTATGCAGCTCCTTCATATTATAGGGAACTGGCAAATCCTTTATTTATTTTTTCCTGAATGGAAGCTACCTACTATGCAATAGGATACTTCCTAAACAATTACTTTATATGATTAAGATTTCTAAGGTGACACAATAGCTATAACCCTTTTACCATATGTATGCTGGTCACAGGAAGTTCTCAATAATGTGAATTTTCCTCAGTTAATCGCATTACTCACGATACAGCCTGTTTGAAAACATCGTAGGCACCATATCCAGGACGCTTATACTTCTCATCAAAGACCCATGCAGTGCGCTGAAACAGACTCTCCAGTTGCTCATCTTTTGTGTACTCCAACACTTCTGCCACGTGCCTCAGGATACTGTACACCTGTCACAAAATGAATGAAATCAATACCATGTCGCTAAAGAAATGGAACACTTAGAAAGGCTTGGGACATCACCGTTTCTGCATTTCTTGTAACAGAGGAACAATTTAAAAAGCATGTCAATGTTACTTATTCACTAATATTTTTCCTGTCAGTTTGTAATACTGACTTCTAATGCTTTACTTCTTTTCTCAGAAATTTTTTTTTTTTTTAAATCGCTCACACAAAGAGCATTGATACGGGCTTCTGCTTACCGTTTTAGATTTGGTGAATTTGTCTTCACACTTGATAGCCTCCTCAGGTGAAACCCTTCTCTTTGAAAGATCAATGTAACCTGCAGAGAGAAAAGAGATATAAATGAAAAAAATATACTTTGGCAGTTTGGAATTAACATAAACGTAAATAATTTCCAGCAACATACACTCAAACCACGTCGCATTCACCTTTCTCTTTATCAACTCGTATGACTACGACGCACTCGTTGCGGCCAATCCGGATGAGTTTGTTGATGGAGCGGATGCGTCGACGCGATAGTTCGCTTAGCAGAATCATGCCTTCGATGTTGTTGTACTCTAGAAGGCTGACGTAGGCTCCCATCTCAGCGATGGACCGCACATTCACCATCACCACGTCCTCCACCTCCGGGAATTTGTGTTGATAAAATCGACAACTGAGCCCCGGCATTCTGGACACAAGGAGTACAGAGACAATGTATATTGGTGTGGAGACATGTACCATCATTCCATAACTAAGAAAAATAGTTAATAAAACATCAAACTATATCAGTGGGAAAATACGATTCTGTCACATGCCACGAGTGACTGAAAGCTAATAACTGTGCACCTCTCTAGGTGTCATTTCTGTTTGAAATTGAGTCCTGAATATCACGTAGCCCACATGAGCTTGACACGACTTTGCTTACAACAGTTCTTGCTACACTAACCCGCTGACACAAAAGCAGCAGCAGGCTGCAGCTATTTGGTACAGTTAACCTAACTGAAGGCTGATTCATATCTTGCAATTCTGGCCATTACAGCTGGTTGCTAGCTAGTTGCCATTTTATCGAAACCATACAGCTTTCAAACATCTACAGAACTGCAAGTGGTTTACAACTTTGGTTCAAGAGAAAACACACATACGCCCGTGCCTGTTACATCTCTGGGTTTCTTTTTTAATCACATGCCATCTACACAGTACCTAGCTAGCTTGCTACCAATCTATCTAGCTCTTCCCTTTCCCTCTCATTCACATTTTCAAATTGAAATAACAAACTTACCTTCCTTATATTCCCAGATTCAGATCCAAACTCCAAAATATATCAATATATACCTTCAATTGTTTTGTTTCCCTTAAATGTGATGGAAATTTCAACAAATTATTCAATTTTGTTCAAGAACGAAAAACGGCCTGACACTTAGCATTCAATTTCATCAGCATGCATGGCAGCGTAGCTAAACCTTGACCTGGAACAGGAAATCGGCGAGTGCTGTTTTTGCTAGGGTTAACTGAATGCTATGTAGAGCTAATCCAATCACATCCAATTGTATGTGGGTTGTAATATTAAATGGGATCTGCGTTTGTATCTGCGTATCTAACTAAATTTCCAGTCGTTTATTTTTTAGCCGTTTATATTTTGTACACTCCGTAATAAAATACCGTACCAAATACCCGATGCCACAAAGTAGACTCACGTTGAGAAGCATCATGATCCGCAACCTACGTAGCTTAAATAATGAGGCAGCTAAAAACAACTATAGGCCTATATATTTATTACGATTTATTAATGCAAAAAGCAAATAAAAACGCACATTGTTTTCTTAATATTTTAATTTGTAATAGAATTGGAAAGAAAAGAAAACCTTTAGGGAAACCAATTTTGGCTACAATTAGTTTTGTATTACGTAAATTCCACCCCACCAAGAAACTGAAAATGCTTGCATATGTGATTTACGTATTCAAGTTACTTGATTTTTAATGTATATATTTAAAAAAAAATTTTAGCAGGTAATGTAAATGTAGTGAATGTACATCTGTGGGCACCCAGAAAATGACAAAACCAACCGTATGACAGAAATAGTGATCAGTCTGCCAGCCAGGACACACTACAAGAGGCTTCCCATCCACCTGAAAACTGTCTCTGGAAAGAGGAGGTGAGCTAAATCACCACAGGGTCTATCAAGGAGCTGTGGCAGCAGAGGAGAGAGTAAAATTTTCACAGCTGGTGACATCGACATTGACATCTCAGCACCACCAGTTCTCTGAGGAAATGGCTGCCACCAGTATTATAGGGCCCTCTGATGGCCCATAGGCTGCACCAGTCATGCTAGTGAGCAAAAATGCAGATCCATGTGTTTCTGCGTGGATTTCCATAGAGTAAATGGTATCACTAGAAATTACTCTTATCTGCTGTCCCGGATTGACGAGGCCTATGACTTCAACGGCAGCTCACACTGGTTAAGCTCTCTAGTCCTATGCAGTGGGTAAGCTGGCACTGGCTGCTAGACAAAAGGCTAGCCAGTGTAAGGACTAGTCAGATTACTGCTGGCTGTGCCCTGTGGCATATAGCAGGATGGCCTGGCATGTGTGCATCAGGTCCTTTCTTCTGCACGGACAAGAAAGGACCACCGGAGCACTTGCACCCCTTTGAATGAATCAAAGTCGACATCGCCAGCCCCCTCCCCATCATAGAATAGGGGAACAAGTACATCCTCGGGCTATGGACTACTTCATAAAATGGTCAGAGGCATACGTAGTCCGGGATCAGACCAGAGAGACAATGGCGGAAAGGCTGCTGGGGATAGTGGTCGGGCACTTTAAGGTGTCAAATACAGGGAACAGGGACAAAACTTAGAGGCCCAGATGTTCAGTGTGGTTTGTAAATGGGGATTAGGAAGACCTGGAATACACCTCTTCACCCCCAGAGCAATGGTAAGCCACTAAGATGGAGTGAATGCTCCTTAACCAACACGTGGGCCATGTAAGCCTTGTTTATGGCTTTTGGTAATGGAGTTAGCTGAACAGTCGTCACAGGAGGAGTGCAAGGGTGCAGGTGCCCCAAACACTTTTCTAAACTGCGCTAAAGGCATGCTGCTGCCCAAAGAGAGTGCACATCTTTTCCCATCTGTCCCTTTCCTGGGAATGGGGACTTTGTGCCTCCTCTTTCTAAACTTAGATAGAGGAAGAGTCTTCACACCAGTCCCGGGAATGATCCCATCTTCCCCATTCTCTTTAGGCATCCGCTGGTGTGCTTGCTAGTAGACGAGGAGAAAGTGTCTTTCGCACCAAGGACACTCCCTAGCCTGTCCCCCATGACAGTCCCTGGAGCGATCCCATCTTCTCCATTCTCTTAGGCGTTCACTGGTGCGCTTTCCAGGGCACTCCTTGGAATGCATTCAGCAACAGCCACTTGTGGCCAAGGAGTTGGAGCTGTTCCTAAAGGCACTCCCACCCGCCAAAGCAAGGGAGGCAGGCAGAACACAGGCTCTGGTGCCGAGCCCGGTCGGCTAAAGCCCGTTTCTGAAATTTGGAGCAATACTCAAAGAAAGAGGGTTCTTCACAAAAAAGGGTAGTGCATGCGCTGGTGTCTTTGGCCGATGGCATGCTCCTCAGGCACCCTGCACACTTATGGAACGCTCCCCTGACATTGTACAACATAATGAGACAGGAATAACCATGAGATGCACTACCAGACGTGTATCGACATAGTAAGGTCGAAATTCATTCTTCTCAATGTAGTATGTCAAGCTGCATCAAAATGTGTTGGGCAGCGTTGACTAAACTTTGTCGACACACCTCGACCTTAACTCAACCCATAACATCTGAAACAACACTTAAAAATATGCAACGACAATGCAAACACCAAAAAATAGGTTTGAAATCGTCATGTTTTCAATAAGCGATAATACACTCATGATCCATGAAAGTGCCACGCAAGTCACAGGCTTCCCTGTGTAACTATTGTGCTAGCTACTCATTTCGACTGGACTGAGGTCAAACGTACAAACCTCATGGAGGAGACTGACAAAGACTTTGACCTTTATAGTGAGTCTGTAATCAAGCCTTCCCTGAGTATTTCGTCATTTATTCTGCGCCTCCAGTACAAGGAATGTCTCTAATTTTCAGTACACTAGTGTCCTCTGGAGAGCAGCAATAGACTAAAGCAAAGTGCAATAAATATAATTTCAAAACTAATAGTCTGCCACATAATGTATTGCAATTACGATTCGTTCTGTGCTAAATTATTATACTACTATGTATAATTAGAGGCTGATTTAAGATCATTCACTACGTTTTTATCTTTGCAAGGCAATTTGTGATCATTACATACAGAGAATTTGATTGTTGAAAGTGCTAAAGGTGGTACAAAATGGCAGCAGTCTGAAGTGACTATAGTGAAAATACCTCATAATGCAAACCAACCCAGAGAAATCTGAGTCTTGGCTTTTTTAAGTTTTATGATGACTGACTTTTTGTGACTGACTTTTTGTACTGGTCAGCCCTTTCAAGTAAACAATTCTGTATTTTTTCTAAAGCTACTGATATTTTCATTCAACCTTTGATTTTAGGTGTTGAGATTAAATCAAAGAGAAATGCCTCACATTTCTACTTTTACACCGCACAGGGTTAACCAATCTTGTTAATATCCGAAGTACTACAAATTAGTTTAACACTTTTTGCAAAAAAACAGAAAAATAAATTTAAGCAGACTCACAAATGACAATATTCCAAACTAGTTAAAAATCATTCTTTTTTTAAAGGTAATTTATACAAGTATAAGGAATGACTTGAGCAAGTTTAAGCTTGAGTGCAAATGGTAACTAACTATAATTACTTGTGCACATGAATTGAATTAAAAACAAAAACCTTAAAAACTCATTTTCTTTAATTTACTCGAATAATTAATACAAAAGGTGATTTTAATACAGTACTTTACATTCATTAGTACTAATTCCAGTTAATTGGCTCATACCTAGATCACATGTGTAGAGGATCAAACATTCCTTCCTGACCTGTTTCTTGGACCATATCAACTATTCTACTATACTATTCCTTCGAGACCAGAGAACGGGGGGTGTAACTCTAGTGGTGAATTTTACACACGCAGCAAGCTAATTTATACATCATACTATTTAGAACGGCTTCAAAACCATTTTCTACAAACAAAACTAAGATACAACAACACTGAGTGCAAAGTCTTTGTGAGAAAATGTTTGCTTGTATTTCAGTGCCCAAACTTGAGTACAATGTTTCCTTACCCTCACAATCAGTACTTGCACACACACACACACACACACACATAAATACATCACCCAGTCACAAAATGCTGCTTGTGTTTGTGAAAGCACAGACACATTCAAACATTACAGTTTTTGAAATACTTATAGCCCTTTAAGTGTACCTACTCAGAAGGAAAGTGGTTGAAACAAGGTTGAGTTTACAACATTCACTGTGAAACTCAAATATAAGATTTAAAAAAAATAATCAATTCAATCAGAATACAGCATTGTGTCAAGTTACTCCAAATACAGTATGGTGTCAAATGGATTTTGGTGGGAAAAATCACTGATAGAGATTAACAGCTGCACTCGTATTGCTTGAGCGCCTACAAGACCACTTGTTATATTTCTGTAGAATTCAAGGAACATGTAAATACAATGACAAACAAGCAATGTTGTAAATTCCCCTTCATTTAAGGGTTTTCCTCCCCACTCCAAACAAAATAATTCCAACACAGTGCATGTTTTTTCCTGGTGCTGCTACTGACCTTAGTAAATGTCCAAAAAGTAAATGCTTGCATGCAATCACACGGATGCACGCATGGGTGAACAAACACAAGACCGTCACCGAGTCACAGCTCAGAGGTAGGGACGATCTGACATTAGAGAGAAGTATGTGTTTGGTAGAATAGCAGTATTAAAATGATCCATCTGACTAATCCCTTTTATGGTGGATGGAGACCATGTTATGCTTTGATTTCATGTTGCAAGAGAAAGCCCAGAAGACACATTTCCACCTGTAACGGGGTGCAGGGAAGAACACTCAGGGCAAGAGATTTAAAATAGTGGTTCTTCCCTTGTACTACTAATAAAGAGATCCCCCCCCCCCCGTTCCTCCCATTCCTATTTGATTTTTTACTTCATTCATAAAGCAGAAAATTAAGTGATGGCTCTTCAAAAAAAGGTGCATTATCACCTTATGATCACATGCCAGCGAAAAAAGTTCTGGTGTTAAAACACCTCAATGCCATAGAACCTACACGACACTCATTGACCTCGTTGAACAGATATCAATCACTCCAGGCCTGAGGTCACAGAAAATCGAAGTACACTAATCCACTCTACATGCATTTTGCACTTTTTCTTCAAATGAGTTAAAAATATATATTTACAATTATAAATATTTATCAAAAGCAAAAACAGAAGCACTATTTCTACTGCTGCCACCAAGTGCTTGTTTGTATTTTATATATAACATATAAAATACATTTATATATAAAAAGGTGTGTTTTATATATATTTAATCTGGAATGTTGGTAGTAAATTTAAGGTGAGAAAAAAAAAGTAATAAAACAATGGACACACAATAATCCACAGCTGGGACCAAAGACAATTATCCACCATAGAAGAAAAAGAAGAAACCGTTATTTCCATGTGGTCATTCTGCTTAATTCCCAAAGGCGACTTGATGAAGAAGCTGGTTAAGTCTCCCCCCTGGCCTGATGACCAAGTCCAAAGGAAGGCCTTCTAATCTTCTGCTTGGAAGTCTTCCCTAGTTGAGCCATACGACCTGCAACGCCTCCTGTTGCTCCCCTACAGTTACACTCTTGCTCTATAATTGGGTTAGCGTAACCAAGAAGAGGGAACCCACTGGGGCTCTGTGTCCAGCTTGTTTATTAGGCGCAGGAGCTCCTGATAAGCCTTCTCCTGGTCTGTATTCACGATGGCACCGTCAAACAGGTGTCCAAAGTTCTGCTCCATCTCCCGGGCCTTCTCAATGATGTCCCTCAGCTCCTCCGGCTTAGGAGGCAGAAGAAAGGCATAGAAGAGAAATTGATAGCATGGTTAATTCACTGCAGAGAAAATGTCATTATTATACATTAAACGTGTTGCTGACATGCGGTGGTGCTAAGCTGTAGATCCATATTGCTTTATGGCATACTGTTTAATAAAAAACACTTCTATATCCTCAGTAGTGGGATATGGGTACCTTTGGGTTTTTCCCATCCTTTGCCAGGAGGGTACGCAATCGCTCTTGAGAGGGAGGGGCAATGAAGATAATGTAGGGTTTAAGGTCTGAACTGCGCAACACCTTTAAGGACTGGGAAGAGAGAGAGAGCACAAACAAGTGGAAGAAAGCAAAGGGGGGGAAAAGAAATCATAACCTTCATCAGTTATATCGCAAAAAAAAAAAATCACCAAAAAGGCATCAATGATGTAGAATTATTTTCTCCATTAAATACTTAAATGAATACGCAAGATGACGGTTCAACTCCGAAAAGGGCAGTCTCATACAATCGTATCTTTTAGAAAAGTACATTTACAGACAATCAAGGTCATTACATTACTTAGCTGATTAGCAGACTGTAGTTTCTGGGTTCTTGCACAGCTCACTATTTATATATACTTCAGCACACACACACACACACACAAAACAATGAAAATGAAGTATGATAGTATGTGACCCTAAATAATCTGCTAAGTAACAATGAACTTTCTTTGCCAAATTTATGCACTTATGGATTGCAGTTGTCAAAGGAATTAGATTTCCTACTTTGTGACACTCTCGTACCCGATAATCAATGAGAGTTGCACTGTTCAAAAGTGTCAAAATTGAGTCAATGAATGGGAATACAGTCCATTCCCTTCAACTCCCTCCCCCTTCAGCGCATCTCACCTGAGTGTGCAGACACAGGAGGCAGATTTTGCCGGTGTTGATGAGCTGACGGACAGAGTCAGTGCTGGTACCGTAAAGGTTCTTCTCAAATTCGCCAGACTCGATGAACTTCCCGGCGGCTGCGTCCGCCTCGAAGACTTGCCGAGACACGAAGTGATAGTCTCGGCCGTTGACCTCCACCTCCCGTCTGTTGCGAGTTGTGTCTGTGGAAGCGAAGGTCAAGGAATGAGCCTCCAACTCAAGAGTGGACACTGCTCACTTAGACAGTACTAGAGGTTATCCGCAATTATACATTAAAATTATCCATTCAAGCTTTTTATCCCATTAATGAAAACTAAATTATGATGAAACACACATGATAAATGAGCTCCAGTGCAAATTCTCTCTGTGCAATATCATTTCATATTTTGCCTCTTTGGTAAAATTAGAGAAAACGGCAGCCCATAACGTACAGCCTGAATACAGGCATGTGTCCCTCCAGTTTAAACCCTCTGAGTTTGTCCCTCCTGACCCTGCCTTTTGGCACAAAAGAGATTAGGAACTGTGTAAAGGCAAATTACTTGAAAGTTAAATCTTGCATGGTTTAACAAAAAACAAAAAACAAAAATAAAGAATGCAATAAACCCTGCGATCTGCTTAGGTAAAAACCCTACTCTACCCCCATGAAACCATCCCCCAACCAAGCAGCTTACATGGAACAGCACTGCCAAATCTTTCAGGCTCATTGGACAGGAGTCTCTGCCGAAGTTCGTTCTGCCCACAGTTTGGAGGACCAATCAGGGCAATTGGCCGCTTGCGATTTGCTGGTTGGTGGTACAGTCCCATCTCCTCATAGGTCAGAATCTCCTCGTTTTCATAGTCTTTGATGTAGAGAGACAGTGAGCATTAGATTATAGCAGCGCACAAGAGCGTTTACATACGGACAGGTTTACAACACATCTGCTTTTGAACATTTGCATGCAGGTTCTTTATACATATAATGTTTTAAGATATACCTTTTTTGTTATATGTGCATCCTGCCAGGAGGATACTAGCCTTTAAAAAAGTGAAAAAAAATTGAAAGCCTCACCGTCATTTTTGTGGGCGTTGTACACAATTTTCTTTCTCTTCTTCTTGTTCTTTTTTGCACACCAAAGTTTGCCTGGGAGAATAGGTCAAATGATTAGCAGAGAACCAATACATCAGAACATACCACTAAACTGGGAAAAATCTGCATGTTCTTATGAGCGTCAGGGGTGGGTTTGTGACAGGTGTGCGACTCACCCGACTTCTCGGGCTCCTTGTCCTCCTCGATGGTCTGCTTCATGGCCTCCCTCTGCTGCTGGAAGCTCTTCCCTGTAGAGAGGGAGAGCGATCCACAAGGTGTTGGCTAAGGACAACACAACGTTCTCTGCACAACTCCCACACAACTGGTTAAGATCTCTGATGTTCTGTCCCAGCTCCACTCCCTTTGTACCTGGGACCAGGCCGGCGAGGGGCTGGTTGTCTTCATCTCCGTCCCGGTAGGCTTGCCACCAGTTGGGGTCGTCCTGGCTAATGATGTGCAGGATGTCCCCTTTCTGGAAGCAGAGCCCCAACTCCCGGCAGGGCACGTACGGGTCGTCCGAGGGGTCGTAGTCAAAGTGCGCCTTCACATGAACCTAGATTGGAATGGTTGAGAGCAGACCTTTTCAACTTCAAAACCTCAGCTCAAAAATGCATTTAAAAAACCCCCACAACACAAAGCATTTGGGCCAGCAGTACAGTTCCAGGTGGTTAGAGTAACTCACCACAGTCTCTTTGAGTGGTGGGGGCTTGGTCTGTGGACTGGGAATGAGGATGAAGGTCAGCGTGCCGTGCATTTCTGCCTGAGGTGGCATGAATACACAAGAGACTCAGCACCTGCAAGTAAATGCCTAAACAACCCTCTGTTGCCGCCTTTTGTGATGTTGCTTTAACTCCAGTCCATGGAAGGCTGATAGGACATGTACCACATTTTCCCCAATCTGATGGAATGATTGAAATTTCAGAACTGACAGTTTTATTAAATGAATGAATTTGACCGAGAGAATAACCCATGTTAAAATTAATAACTAGATTCCGATTTTATAAGTATAAGCATATTCAAACATGACTTATGATGCTATGATACTAAAGCTTTAAAGTATTTTGACATGCTATTATTTTTCATGCTTTGAGATAACAGTTATGCAGACACAAACAAACCCCCCCCCCAAAAAAAAAAAACCACACGATTAGTGCAGATTTCGAATAATTAATTATAAGAGACTTGCTGAGTATGAATCCACTAAAGGAAAGTTACATCATAGTAAAGATAAAACAATTGCTTCTTCCACCGATGATCTGACACTTCCCTCCCATGCCTGGAAACGGAACCGGGATTCCTCACCCTGGTAAGCAAGTCCTTACCAGGATGTCGAAGACCTCATTGACATCCTTCCCACGGATCTCCACGCCATTGATCTCCAGGATCTCGTCTCCTTCATGCAGAAGCCCGCTCCGCTCCGCAGCCCCGCCCTTCACAATGCGGCTGATGATCACGCTGTCCATGTCATTGCGTACAGTCGCACCCTGAGAAGCAAAGTGTCAGACAGAGGCTGTATAGTCCGTGTCACTACAACGATGGAGGTGTGCCCTGCTTAGTGTCTCACCAGGGGGATGTCCCGGGCTTTCTCCAGGTGAACAATCTTTACAGTTTCACCCCCGTACTGCGTGAGGGTCTCAGAGGGTCCGTCTGGGTGCCCCTGGGCTTCCGGCTGCATCTCCTGCTCTGCCACACTATCATGGGCCTGCATCAGAGCCTGGGGATGAAAAGGGGAGATTCTAAAGACTGACAGAAAAGGACAGAGGTACTGCAAACCCTTACGCAACTATAGATAATTCACAAGAATGTGGAGACAAGAAGTTATCCCAACAAATAAGGGTGAATTTCTA
Organism: Hiodon alosoides; assembly: GCA_025775065.1. Taxonomy (NCBI): domain Eukaryota; kingdom Metazoa; phylum Chordata; class Actinopteri; order Hiodontiformes; family Hiodontidae; genus Hiodon; species Hiodon alosoides. The sequence continues at coordinate 14,747 of JAOYSI010005205.1, forward strand.
AAAAATAAAAATAAATAAATACTAAATTTGCTTCAAAAGCATTCAGCATTTCGCATTCTTGTTAGTTGCAGTTTAACTGCAAGCATCACTGCGCTATTACCCAAACATTAGATCACAGCATGTGGCCCCTTCAGCTGATTGAGATCAATTAATAGCCATCGGCCTAAATACGTTTCCTGTTGCAATTTACAATTTTTCCACTGTTAAGAAGCTGGGATTCTCCATCACCATGCGAAACACCTACATTGTTTATCAACTACAAAAATGTGCTATCCCTGCTTCCACTCGCTCAGCCTGGCCTGCATTTTCATTCACTTTTACCTGCTGTGCCCATGTGAGCAGGGATTGCGTTGCAGCCATTTTGCCAGAATATTTAGCAAGCTGCCTCGATATCGAGTGCAAGTCTCATTCGTCTGCATCTTCAGAAAGCGGTCCATAAGCAGGCGGGGCTGCTTGTTGTCACAAGTGTAGTGATTTATTTGGCTTACAGGGTTTAAAACCCCTCAGCCCGAATGTGTTCTCATTATCCATCCGT